>BMAW01010397.1:0-40985 GCA_019974015.1 Nephila pilipes
AATAGTTAAAATGAAGATGTACACGCATTTCATAATACACACACACATATATATATATATATATATATTTAAAAACATTCGGGGGGTGGAAAAAAGAGTAAAAATATTATTGCTATACTATCGGCGAAGTTACAATACTCGAAATACAACCAATGTTTTACAAGTCATTAGAATTTTAAAAAAATTTATTACTGACTAGCCGAAAGACTCCATTTTCCCTTTCAATAGTTTCCTTGAATCACACGACAAATCAGTCATTCGCTCAAAACAGAAATTTATCAAACTATCAAATCAAATGTAATAAAATAGAATGCGCGTCTAACGACTAAGCGACTATTCACAGCTAATATTTCGAATGATTAACACATAACTTACCTCGCTATATATAGTTCCTAAACTAGCAAGGCATTTTCTTTACAAACTAAACGTGCTTAAATTTAATTAGATGTTAACGCATATAGAATTTCTAACGGTATCGTGATCTTTTAATTTTATTGGAAACATTTTCGATTAAAATTCAGCTCACACAGTTCACTGACTGTCCTATACCTTAATTAATAACACGGTCATAAACACGATTACGCAGATTATTCTAATATTCTTGATGAGAAAAGTGAGTAATTTTCATTTACAGCTTTCAGTCATACACGTTGTTTTTAACATTATTTTTACGGTCTTTTTTTTAAAAGTTTAAAGCAGAAAAAAAAAATTAATCTTTCATATATTCACTAAATTTCAAAAGTTATTGGGACTATATACACTGTTTTATCGTTAATTAGAACTCAACATAAGTACACGACTTTAAGCCCTTTATTATCCCTTTAAGTTGAAATTTGTCTTAGCTTTACTTTGGTAAATAAATCAAACTTCTCTCTCACATAAAAATGCTAAAATATTAGTATAAATCCTTGTGACTATGACAAATACAATATCTTACGGAGTGTTTATAATATAGAAAAATTTACTAAATATGCAGTTTTCAACCTAATGTACAATAAATGTTTCAAAACATAACTCAAAATATAAAACAAATGAAATACAGATTTCGATTCTTCTATTAACGTCGCACTAGAAGCAACACCGGGGCTATTGGCAACGAAACTCGTAATTTTGAACCTTGGTCAAGTGATGAGGAAGACACCTGAAGCAGTTTTGGATCTTTAAAATTTAAGGAATGCACAATACACTAGTTTAAAAATAAAGTCTTCCCTTTTTTTTTTCTAAATTTAGGCATCTCTCAACAGGTAATTACACTTAAAAACATATATTTTTATAATGGAGTAGTCATTAAGATCATTATAGAATAACTAATACTAAAAAAAAATACAGAAATTTTAAATTCACATAATAAAGTTTTAAATAGAAACTAAATGTTTTTTAAACACAGTCTTTAGAAAGAAGAAAAGAAGGGAGGGGGAGCAGAGTTGAGAATTAAAAGCCCTGAGATATATATATATATATAAATGTAAAGTGTTCTCCAAGTCCCAGTTACACAACTCCAGAAAATAATTTAAAGCCGTAAAATTAAATAATACTCCCTCTTATAGAAATGATTTACCTATTTGCATAAATTATATGCATCTAAATGATAGTTCCGTTGTTTTTTTTTTCTCAGATCTGTCCTTAATTTCAAGGCATAAAAATAATTTATTAAGTTACGATACAACTATATGAGAATACGCATTTATTTAACCTTTATTATATATTTATAGCATGTTATTTGATTTTAAAAATAATTTATTGCTCCATGAACCACAGTAACAGATTATCTGGCAAATTAATCAATTCCGTAAACGCATTTTGAGTTTAGTTTTAGTTTAGTTTTTTATTAACGTCGCACTAGAAGCAACACGAGGGCTATTGGCGACGGACCTCGTAATTTTGAACCACGGTCAAGTGACGAGGACGACACCTGAGCTGGCACCCCCCTCTCCTAACATCCACACCACGCCAACGGGAGGACTTTGGGCCCCGAACAGATTTAACGTGCATCAGCCCCGGCTACACGGCGGGTCTTTGGCGGCCAAGGATCGAACCCGCGACTGAACGAAAACCGCCAGCCGCTAGTCCACGACCTTGACCACTAGGCTACCGCGGCCCCAAACGCATTTTGAGATCAAAGCACTAATACCCTTATCATGTGGCAGAACCAACCAGTACCGTACATTCCATGACCTGTTGCAAAGTCAAAAAAAAAAAAAGCACTGTTATGTGTTTCAATATTTAACGCATTGAATAAATTATAAACAACTTAAATATAGGTATTGTAAGGTATTAAAGAATTGTCCAGGTAATATTAAGTTCCAGAAGAAAAAAAATCCTTCATCCAGCTGATAAGTCACAGGAGAGCCCTTTGTGTCTCCACTATCAAAGCAACGTTTGGCTTGTTGCCATTTTCTAGAAACAGTTTGGGCCGACACATGATGTTTTTTTTTTTTTTTTAAATCGATAATCATTATATAACCATGCTTAGGAGTTTCATTTTCAAAGTTTCTCGATAGTTCCTGATGAATCGTATTTTTTCTTAACACCTTTAAATTGCGTTTCTTCCCAAAAACTCTAAAAAAGAATGAAAATTAATCAACAGATATTATCTAAATTCCATTTCAGAGGAGTAAAATTTAACGAACAGAAAACCATTCTTCCTGTTTCTATCTCCTTAATCTATCACAAATTTATAAATCGGATAATCCTTTCGATTCGGAAAGGAGTACATCAGTATTGGAAAAATGAAATGCAATCTTTTTAAACCGTTTAATTAAGAAAAAGTCCTATCGCCGAACATACAGCAAAAATGATAACATGTCCAAAATTCGATTTCAATAAATGAGCATCCCGATTTGTACAAACGTTTAAAACTGGTATCTTAATTTGAGAGGATTATACTCCTTAATTGAAACACGCATTAAAAAAGAACTAATAACGATTCGAAGAACTAATACGAATTGAACAACTGGAGAAAGCATTCCAGAAAAACTGGAATACGCATTCTGTTTTTCTCTGATAAAGACCGATTTCGTTTTTCAAACAGACAGCAACATCTGATATTCCTCGTATCAAAACATTTTTCATTCCAGGATATATGAACGGTATTTTAGAATGCCTATCTCATTGTTCTTAACTAGACCTTAGAAGAAAAAAAAAATTTCAAAGAAATAGTACTTCCTGTGAACTTAAAAAGTGTCTGTCAAACATGTATGGATCACGAGTCTTTCTGGTGGTTTGATGATTCCATTAGGGAAAAAAATAAAAATAAAAATTCGTAGCAGATAACCATAAATTATCACCCTTTGATTGATCGAGTGATTGTTTATTAAAGACTCTCTGGGATGCAACACGTGGGCTATTGACGACGAACCTCCCAATTTTAAACCACGGTCAAGTGATGAGGACGACACCTGAGCAGGCACCCCTTTTCCACCATCTCAATGTGAGGACTTTAATCTTCGATTGATTTAACAAGCTTCAGCACCTTTATAAGCCACATTTTCAGCGATATCAGGACTAGACATTGAAAGTGATGATGTGCAGCCACACATTCCAATATGCGAGAGTGAATTTTATGAATGATTCGAATCCTCGGATTCTAATATGGACTTTAAAATATTCATATGACTACTTTTTTTTCTTTTTCCATAAAGGTTGCATTTAAAACGCCCAAAATGTAAGTTAGATGATAAAAGTAATATTCAAATTTCATTGTTATTTATATGTGCTCATTATTTACGATATTCCATTATTATTTCCAGAGTAACTTTTGGTACTTTTCCGTAAGTCAGAGGAGCATTTCACTAACATAACAATTTTCGTTTTGGTGACGACTAATACACCAGGTATATAAGCACTAACGCAAACAAAATTCATTTTCATAAAAAGAATTATCACTGCATTCAGAATTATTTTCCTTATGTATTTAAGATTTTCAAACCAAAGAGATAGCATGTGATATTTGGCGATATATCGCTTACGCGCAGTTAACGGAAAAGTGCCGACCTTATTTTTTTGTTGTTGTTTTTCGTTTGTTTGTTTTTTTTTTAATTAGTGGATCTGTATAAAGCCAATAATTTAACCCATAATTTAACTTGAAAAAGATCCAAAAATTTTCGACGTATACTCGAAAATATACGGTATACAAAATGCAGAAGTTTCAAAAACGATAAAATCGCATGTATCAAAAGTGCAATTCAGCAACTTACTTACTTATAAATAGTAAGTAAGAAAGGCAATTTCCTACTAGATAAATAAATGACATTAACCAGAGTATGTAACTATTTCGCTAAACAGCACTTCTCCCTTTTATTGAGAAACTGCCAAAATCAGAAGCTCGCCAAACATCTTCTAAGTTCGACCGCTTTTCAAACACAAGCTGCCCTATATTTAGCTACTTCAGAAAATGTCGATACCCTTTTAACCCAAATGTTAATGAAACACAGAGCAACCGGAAAAAACTTTAAATAATAAGCAAACAAGTTTTAAAATGTTATCAAAAATAGTATGTTTATATTTTCAAACAAAAATATTACAAGCAACGAATAATGAAATTTATCTTAATACAAGAGGATTTAATAATTTATCGAATTATATGAAGTAACTTTTAAAAATTGTACCAAATTTCGCATACGTTTGGAAAATGAAGCAAAATATCCTTTTCACCAAATTCTGAAACACGACGGATGAAATTTTTATTTTAGACAATGTAAAATTACTAAAATAATAGTTAACGTCAACGACAGCAAAAAAAAAAAAAACTTGCACGGGGTTATTTATCATAATTTAATGAAAAAAAAAAAACCGTAAAATTATTTTTTATGTCGTCGAGTATTATATTAATCTTAACAAATTTGATTCTCTAGCGAAAATTTTGCAGATATTGTTTATATTAAATATCAGGGGTCTGGAATAATGTGCAATTTTCTCTGTCTTAAAATTAACACACAAATCATTTGTAACAATGGTACATATTTTCACAGTTAAATCTCATACGACTATCTCAATAAAATGTCTATTAAAAGAACAAAACATGTACTATAAGTAAAACAGCACTCGTATTTAAATGATCTACCCAACATCAGATTAATAAAAAAAAAAAAAAAAAAAAAAACTTTTCCCACAAATTTTAAAACTTTATTCACAACAAGTAACTTAAAAAAATTTTTAGTCAATTCCTACTTAGGTCAACAAAGAAAATTTTTATTTTGGTAACTTTTTATTAAATAATTACAAATATGTATATACATATGACAGAATTATAATATTAAGTGGCAAATTTTTTTCTCCCAAATAAAACTAATATTAATTAATTCATCCGGTAAATTAAATGGTTGGAATGCAGTTTAGCCCAACCACCCTTGGCGACAGGAATTATTTGGCGGTATTTTGCCAAATGTGGCTTCTCTGGTCCCTTCGCGGACTTAACGTTCAGCCAAAAAAAAAAAAATCGCCAAGTTTGACAATTTTTGAAATCACGCCAAGTGGTTGGACTAAACTGCATTTCCTCCAATTAAATTTCATTACATGAATTAATATTTGAAAAAACTGTATTAACATCAAGTGTCATCCACTACAAGTTTAAAAAAATGTATTTGAACTTGAGTGGATGAATAAAAAGCATTTTATTAACGATTGAAAATTTGAACAAGATATATAAATACATATAGGGAGATTGTGAGCTAATAGTAGGAATTTAAAAAGAGAGGAAACTTAAAATATTCCATGTTTTTAAAAATTCAGATTAAAAATTTATTGATTAAAAAACACGTCATCGCTACGATAAAGAAATACAAAAACATCTTTGAATTTTTTAAAAAACTAATGCAAGTATGAAGAAGTTACTGAAACACTACGTCTAAATTTAAAATTCCCCCACAAATCACAAGAGGGCTGAACCAAACTTACGTGACTATACTGAACAAATGCAATTTATGCCATTTTTAACCCAAACCCCATGTTATGACGTAAAACAGTCATTCAAGCATAACTACTTCGACTATGTATTATTCGTTTCACGAGGAATTACACTAATTTTGAAGAAAGAGGGTGTGGGGAGGGATTGCCCCCATGCATGTTTTCCCCCGATTAACTCTGAAGGAATAAAAAAATATTTATCGAGAACTTTGAATGAAAGTAATATCAATCGATGCAACTGGGTCCACTAATTATACTTTGGACACTTTTTTTTTTTCCCATACACGTCTTAAAACTTTCCGATTGAAATTTAACAAATCTTAGTCTTCACGAAAAAACTAGACTAAAACTAGGTATTTTTCTAAGAAAGAAATTCCTATTTTTACCTTCACAGACCTTTCCAACGAAAGTTAAGGTGTAGAAGACTAAAAAGATGACATGTTTTTACAGTGTTCATTGGTTAGGATCGGACTAAAATACGATTTGGAAAAAGAAAAGAGTTTACACATTGACTTTTTTCTGATAATTATAGGGAGGGGGAAGGAAATGATTTAACTCGAATTATATGGTTAACACACACAAAAAACATAGTTTTTAATCTAAAGAGTAGATTAGCCTCCAAACGTAGACCAAATAAGCACAGCTACAAACACTTTTTAGTCAAATAACAAGAAATTTTATAATTTTTGTAAAGCAATAACGAAATTTATTACGTCAGGAAAATTTTGCACCTATGTTGCATGTTAAATGGCACTGGTACAGGATTATGATATCGAAAGCTCAATTCATTGAGAGCGACAATCCCGACCATATGTCCCCATGCCGCCAGTCAAGGTCATAGTCAAGACAGAATTTCCTTTATAAGAACAACCATATACTCAAGCCGTTAGTCCAAGTTACTGGTTCCGGAGGGAAGAAACGAGACTCGCATGGCAGGCGCCAAGCTAAAACGCACCGAACTGTCGGTAAATTTTCGACTAAAAGAATTGGACAACACATTTCTAGAAATAATAATAAAAAAAGAATAATAATAAAAAAGAGCTGCTTCATTTGTGCTATACACATACTTTCAATTTCGTTAGAATTTAATAATATAAATATTGTGGTGTGATTGAAAATGCTACATTAGGCATACTAAACAAAACGAATGGGAATAAAAATATTTCTCTTTGAATAATCATATTTCACATAACCGTCCAGTTCTATACAAATGAAATTACGATTCGCGTATCTTACATAAAACTTTAAAAATACATCAAGATACCATTGAAAATTACCAACGCATGTTTAAAATAAGGACACGATTTCCTAATCTGAAGAAAAACTGCTTAGTACTAAGTTATATTTCACCGTAACATTGATTAAACAATGTCATTTCAATAGTTTTGGAAGAATTTGGAAAAGACCAATCAATTACCATGGGATTTGGAAATGCGATATAATTACAATTCATATTAAAAAGAAAAATGCTACTTTCATCAACTTATCTTTCCCGGTTAATAAGAACACATATATTGGATGCAAAATGATTCAAAAATATCGAAATTCTAATAGCATCCTTGATAAATTCATTACATCATTACAACAGATGATATCATTTTCATTAAACATTAGATCGAAATCATTTGATAGACACAATATAATATGTGTTCATATATAAACATATATGCAATATGTTATATCTCTCTACAGAGCAGTATATTTTAAAGAACAATAATCCAACAAGGAAGAGCGGGAGAGGGTTGCCTTTCTACCACATTTATTTACAATCTCTACGCGCCAATCATACATAAACAAGTATTTACAAAATATGCAGATAGCCCATACTTTCAGCAACCCGCTTTAGCGTTCAGGACAAATTACATCCAAACAAGGAAAAAAAACCGTAAGTGGTCAAGAACTAAATGTACTTCTAACTCTTTCCCGTGATCCCCTGCGCTCTCACTTAGATTAAACAAAGCGTCCCCTGGCGGCATCCAAATCAACTATTTCCAACAGTATATTGCAATATATTAAATTGGTATGACAAGACTTTCATCCCATTTTATCTTGATTATATTTTACATTATTATAAAGTTGTTTTTGTATTAAATCTGAAACATCTTGAAATAAACACAAATCGAATCTTTCACGTGATTTCGTTAAATTTAATGACTTGATATACATCGCAACTATTGACTATTAGCTAAAACAAATCCACTTTCTAAAATCCGTGCTGCAAGCATTTCAAACTCTCGTGCATTACGAGTCCACAATTTATTAGCAGCTGTAAAAGCCCCATGAGTTGAACGGTCACAGAGTATTCCACCAATGCTGAAACTAATCGACCGAAATGCGTCTAAATTCCCAGCTGACTAAGAGGAAAATTAACTCGCGGGTCACGCGAATACGACTCTTATGAATGTACCTGTAGGAATGCAATTCGGTTTCTAAGCACGGTTTAAGCCAAGCAGAAAGTTGATACAAATTCGAAAGAACGGCTTCTCGACATGAAATCAATGAATCTACTTAAAGTCTCTATCAAATGTTTTTCTGAAACAAAAGCACATGTCTACCTACGATGCAAAATTAAAATTAATGTTTTTATAAAAACGGATTTGTTTCGCGGTCGAATTGAAATCGCTCTAGAACTGGATCAAAAAACGAGAGCCTCTGAAATAAAAATTAATAGTAAATATAAACATATCATAGTTTTACTAATAATTTTTCTTAAGAGATCGCATTCCCAAGACACTTACCGGCAATGTATAAAGTAATTAAAATTAGTTGTAAAAGAACTGAAATAAATAACCTAGAAAATTTTAATTTAAAAAGAAATTTAAGAATTACAAAAAAAAAAAATTTCGAACAAAAGAAAGAGAGATAATAGAAGACAACAAGAGATACTTGAAAAAAAGAAAATACTTAAAAATATAATAAACCAAAACAGAAATAGAGCTATTTAATACTGCCACAGGATAAAGACACTAATAATTCTGCTGAAATCTGCGAAGTCATCTTTATACAAACGCATATACCAAATATACTTGTAGGAAAACGAGTAAACAGTCATACGTCTAATATAGCAAAATGAGGAAACAAGGAAAAAAATATTAGAAAAACTCTTAGTTAAAATAATGCAAACAATATAAAATACAAGCACTAAAACATGAAAAAATTTATTAAAGTTAAGAAATAAGACTAGAATATAATAATCTTTCATTACGCCATATTAATACGATAAATAAAAATCTTTCATTACGCTATATTAATACGATCCAAAAAGACTTTAAAAATGTTAAAAATTAAAATAACACATAAAACTAAATAGAAATTAAATGCAAAAAAAATTAAAAAGAAGAGAACATTATATTTTATAATTTTAAAAAATGAATCGGAAAATCAGCCATTTCACGAGTGTGAAGAAATTTTAATTACTATTTTAAAAATGTTAAAATATATTAACTAATTTAATATTTCTAAGTGTAAGATTATGAAATACATTTCTAGTGATAATCTTGCTAAATTGTTATCAAAGAAAATATTTATAAGTGAGTGCAAGTGTGTGTGTCTGTGCACGAGGATAGTTCAAAAAGTACCTAATTTTTACAACAGATAGCGTTGCTAAGACGTTTAACATGGTTTACTGCCATCTGTCAAACAACGCTAAAACAAATGCTACATTGATTTATACATTAGTTTATATTTCTGCCGCGTCGCCGGGTTGTATACAACAATTTGCATCGTGATGATACGTGGATTCCTCCTTATTCACCGGGAACCAAGTAATAATCAAAACAATAGTTGCTTCCGGTCAATCTGCTTCAAAGAAAGAGTAGACGGTTTCATCCGCCGGAAAAGTTATGGCGGCGATTTTTCGGGATGCAACGGGCGTCATACTCATTGACTTCTTAGATAAAGGAAAATCGATCACTGTACAATGAGTTATTCTATTCCTAATAACATATTTCTCATTCCTAACACGGGTACCTTTTGAACAACACTCGTATATTATTTGAAATAAAAGAGTAACTACATTTAATTTGTTTGTTTCAAAGGTGAAACAACTTTGTCCGTCAATAAGAACAATTTGTAATAGATTTTTTTTTTCTTTTCATTTCATGAAAGATAAGAGTTATGCTTTGTTTTGGGTTAATTAACATTGCACAAGAAGCAACACGAGGGTAATTGGAGACAGACCTCGTAATTTTAAACTTCGATCAAATGACGAGGACCACACCTGAACTGTCACCCCCTCTTCTAACTTCCATATCACGTCAACGGGAGGACTTTGGGCCCCGACAGATTTAACGTGCATCAGCCCCAACTACACGGCGGATCTTTAGTGGCATCAAGGATCGAACCCACGACTCAACGAAAACCGCCGGAAGCGATGCCAATGATGCCTTAACCACTAGGCTACCGCAGCCATAAAAGATACGAAGTAATTAACATCATAACTTTTAATAATTTTCTCTGATTGTAAAAACATTTGTGGTTCACTCGAAAATTCTTTAAATCATTGAGAGGGACAATTTTTTGCCTAAATCAGTATACGATGACGCAACATCTAGCTGGGAGGCACCTCAATAATTAAACTTCAATATTAAGCTGTATGAGGGATTTGAAGAGTCATACGCTTTATATGCAAACCCCCTCAAAGTTATCATAAGTGAAATCATAACACGTACATCATCGCCGTCCACTAAATTCACGACCTTTAACTGAAGTCAATGGAGGCTATTTTTATATATGATACCTCTTAGTATTGATTAAAAACAAGACCAAGTACTGTTACTTGAAATATTCGCAATGAAAAACAATTATTCCCGAGATTATTGACGATCTAAAAATAGACGATCAGGTAAAAGAAATGGAGCAAAAAAAGTGCTTGGTATAAAAAAAAATAATAATAAACAAGCTACTAATGAACATCAGAAAAACGGAAAAAAAAAAAAAAAAATTGCAAAGCCGAGTCTAGATAAATAATAAATGACGTCATTCACGAAATCTGTTCTCTACAAAAGTATGAAATTTTCGACAGCACTGATGGATTTTTCTTGTCAAAATTCTGATTTTTCATATCAGAAAGAACGTGAACGTAAAAACTGAAATTATTTTATGCTATTTTATCAAAAATAATATTCGTTGAACATGACTAATTGAATGAAGTTATCACGTAAATGATAAGTTTAGCTGAAAAGGGGACATAACTAATTGGTTAATTTACAGGATGAGTCAAAATGATATTGAGGCGTAATGGAGGAAAAATATTTATACGTCATTTCAGCATTTTTGAGTAAAACGGAAAACACACTGACACTAATCTCTCAAGTGTAACCTTCCACAATTTTTTTTTTTTTTTTAAATTTATTACCAGGTTGAAATTAACACATGTAATAGCAATTTTCAAACAAGCAGTTGACTTATTAATCTGTTTCTAATTTAACTTCTTGTTATTAGAGTCCCATTATAAAATGCCTTCTGTTTGATTTGTATGACACTACAGTTTAATATTTAAACGTATTTTATATCGTAAGATATAGAAATTTCGTTGCCTTAAAATTGTTATTTTTTTTTACAACATTTTTCTCTTATATTTTTAAAATTTCTTTTCAAGAAGCAACTTTTAAAATAGATTTTTCTCTTTTCATGATTTTTATATTATTGTCCATTAATTAATGGCAAAAGTTAAAATTACTGTCGAAATTCGTGTATTTCACAGCAAACAAATTATTTTATTACGTTGAGATCACGTTGAAAATTGGAAGAGAAAAAAAGTTAAAAAGTAAATGGATAACAAAATTAGTGATTTCTTTTTGAAGTTCGGTGTCAGTAATTATTCATGTTTTATTTTACCTGTTTATAATCATTACAATTTCCTATAATTAATTTTCCTTCTATGCTGTGATGTATTTCTTATCCATACATTAACAATTCTTACATCCTTTAGCTCAATGAAATTGATTTACTACTTATTGTACATGAAGAAAAAACTATACATTAATTTTTAGAGACACTCAATTAAAACTTCACTAAGATGACTAAGGGAATCGTGACAAACAGCTTCAATACAAAAATAGCACCACATTTGTATTCAATTGCATTTTAGATAAAATCAGGCCGTGGATTTGATAACCAACTGCCAAAGAGTCAACAGGATCTTTGAAATACCAAAACAGGAATGACAGATAGAAAAATTCGAGAGGTAATTATCAACTTCGCATCAAATAAAGCCACAACAGCTACGATTAGTCAAGTCAAATGTAATTTCCATTTCAGAGATCGGAATACTCCTTATGTCGCCACAAAAAATTCATCGAATTAACAATGACAGAAATAAGGTTTTTATTTCATACTCGTTAGAAGGAAAACGATTATTTAATACCCTCTAAAAAAATTTTAAATGATACTATTGCCTCTCTACATTTTTTATTGACGAATTGTCAACACAGAAAATAATCTCTCGACAAGAATAATTTCACGCTCTTTATACCGTACAATATAATCTTACTTTTGATTCGTTTCTTTCCGGTAGACCCGCCAACAACTATAGCAGCAAGACGTTGGAAAGTAGAAATGCATTGTTACGAATATTTATCAAAGTAGTGAGTGACTAACAATAATGAAAACGTATTTCATAAAAGAAAATATCTCAGTTTGAAGTACAAATAGTTTAAAAATTAGTATTTTTTGAGATCATTAGAACAAGAAAGTGGACATACGGCAATCTTGCAAATAACATTTGCATAAAATTGACTGATTATTTTATTAACGCTGCACTTTAGAAGAATAAGAGAACTAATGGCGATGGACTTTGCATTCTGAAACCTCGGTCAAGTGACGAAGACGACACTTGCACTGGCATCCCCCTTCTCCAACCTTCCACACCATTCTAACAGAGGGTTTGGAACCACGACAGATTTAATGAGCATCAGCACCGCTACACGCACGTACTTAGTAGCGTCAGCGCTCAATCACACTTATACAAAGTTTCGACAGGCCGCGAAATAATTAATCTCTTTAATTCGCCGAAACTCCACGTTAAACTTTAAATACAAGTTGCTTGTCTATAAACAACTTCTGCGTCCAATCACAACCTACGCTTGTCCCGTCTGGAGACAGACAGCTCAAACTCAAGTTAATAAAAAAAGAAATCTTGCAGTACAATATCACGAGAATGGTTTGCAATGCAAGATGGTTTATGAGAAACGAAGATCTACTGAACTCAATTAACCTCCAAACTATCAAAAATTATTTATATAGCATCAGTGAAAAATTCCTTGAAAGTCTAAATTGAAGTACAAATCCATCAATATTAGAAACTCCAACCTATAATATTTTAAAATAAAAATACACAAAATCGCGCGAAAGAATCACCATTCCCGACCCCCCTCCATATCCCTGACCGCAGACTTGATTTCGGATTTCCGTACAACTCTGCCTGAGGAACACTCGACCAAAAAGTTTTTACAAAACTACACCCCTTAACTACCAGCCAATCACAAAATACTCTCAGGGTTCCTCGTCGAAACCCAAAACCCGACACACCTACCTCACCTCATCCAGAATCAAACTAGAGCTACTGTCTCCTGATTGGACGAACGCATTTCACCCTGTATTCCCCCACCCCTCTCATGTAACTTCGTAAATTTTGCTATAATTCTTTTAATGTTCAATTAAAATTACTCAATTATCACTTTAAATCTAATTTTTTTTTAATTTCAATAAACTATTAATTGAAGCAACCAAGCTAGAATACCAAATAGAAGATTAAAGCCCAACCGGGCTAGGAACTTCAAAAGTCACAACTACGAACTAACGACGAGACGGACACTACGCCGGCCACAAGTTCGCAACCATAACCACTTGGCTACTACGGCCCCATCTTTCATGAGTTTAGTTTAGTATAGTTTAGTTTTTATTAACGTCGCACTAGAAGCAACACGAGGCTATTGGCGACGGACCTCGTAATTTTGAACCACGGTCAAGTGACGAGGACGGCACCTGAGCTGGCACCCCCCTCTCCTAACATCCACACCACGCCAACGGGAGGACTTTGGACCCCGAACAGATTTAACGTGCATCAGCCCCGGCTACACGGCGGGTCTTTGGCGGCCAAGGATCGAACCCGCGACTGAGCGAAAACTGCCAGCCGCTAGTCCACGACCTTGACCACTAGGCTACCGCGGCCCCCCCATCTTTCATGAAAGGTATTGCAAATGAAATAAAATAAGAATGAGTAAGACAAATTCTTATTTTTTTTGATAACACGAATGTTTTACAGTTTTATTGGAACATGTAGTACATGTGACACATAAACGAAAACAATATTTTTTTTATTCCATCATGCGGAGATGCATCCAAGTCCAGTAAAAGAAGGGGGGGGGGGAATCCAGGTTTTTCGAACCCACACACGGGTTTCAGGAATCACCGGTGCTTAGAATGCTTTTACACCGTCCGCAATTTTCATAACAAATACCTTCAAAAGCGAGAGTGAATGCGAGAGGCGGAATAAAAAGAAAGCAATTCCGAAAGGAAAGGCGCCAGTTAGTCCGTGCAAGATTTACGACGGGACATGGACATTACCTTTATCGATTGCTTCAATCCACAACCATAAACGCTGGACATAACGAGTAATGCAGGGGTAAGAACTTTTCCGTGATAACGGCGTTTTACAGAGTCGTCCAGTCAGCGGTTCGAACACTAAGGTGCACTACTCTTATTAGCAGGCTGCAATCCTCTGAACTCAAAATCCGAGGCAGATGATGGATTCCGGTGTTCAGCAGTACTTAGAACTACGAATTTAGTCAATCGGTCAGAGAGCAAAATTCGATCCAGTCTAAATTTTTTCGAACCATATTGATCCCGAAATTGATTTAACTGGTATCATAACGAGATATTTCTATAACCAATTACTACGTTGGGCAATTTTTCCGTATTTGACCTATTTAAAGATAAAACCATTTGGGGCAAAAACTTTTTATAAAAAAAAAATGCTAAATATAAAAAAAAGAGTAATAAAATAAGAATAACTTAATATAAAAAAAAGCGAGAGAAAAAGAAAATTATCTACAATAAATCACTGTCATATGAAGTACATTGAGAACAACGAATCCGAAAGGCCTTTTCGATCTCGATATATTGAAAATGAGGGGAAGAGGTACCTCATCAAATCGCTCAGATTTTTTTTAATTTCTTTTCAATAGTAGTAAATGCTTAAATATGCAATAAATAGTTAGTGATAAAAGGTGATATATTAACGAACAAAGAGAAGAATAAGTAATGATTATTAAAGCATACAAAACATTGAGTGCTAATTTCAATCAAATGTTGAACATTTATTAGTTCATTAAGCTTTTGTGTATATTAATTACCGTTTTCTTTAAGTAATCCAAAGGGAAAGTGACCTAAGAGATTTTCAATTGATTCACAGAATACACAATTTCCATAAAAGAAAACTTAAGTGTTTTCGAAAATAAACAAAAAAAAGTATTCAATATCCCAAAATTTATTTTACGCAAAAATAATATCTATGTTAAAAGATTTGTATACCTTCTTGAAAAGAAAATAAGAATAGCAATATATATTAGCGTTTCAAAGAGGACATATTTTTTTCATATTAGAAAATGTTTCATACATCCCATTGTTTTGGATCGGTGATATTTTATATGGCAGATAATTTTTCATGAATCTGAAGACTAACGTTAAGATTATCAAAACTAAACAATTTTATCTAAATGAGCAAAGGTCACGTTATTCCTGTCTTATTATTGATATCTCTAAGAAAAATGTAGGTCACAAATTACATACATGTTATACTGTCAAAGTAATATGTGTGTGCAGATAAATATATTATTTCGAAATGTGCAGCACAACCAGCAAATGTCGATATTGACGCGGTATGAATTATGCTATTCATATAAAACTATTTCAGGTAATCAGACCTTTGTCTTAAAATTTTATTTACAGATAAACAGATCTTTTTTTTTTTAAAAGAAATAGTAAGTAAAAACTTGGGGGTTGAGATATTGCAGAGAATAATCTCGAGTTTGTCAAAACAAGCCTATTTCATTTCGCCACATATCGAAAGACATATGAAAAAGAATATTCTTTAATGCTATAAAAACAAAACAAACAAATAATGATCCATACAGCAAGGTACTAATAATTCGAGATAAAAAACAACCTTTTTTTTATGGTGGCAAAGTTTATTAAAAAAGATTATTGAAATATTAGTTAAAACTGGTCGCAAATAACTAAATATTGCATTGTTACGCAAGTAAGAACGGTTCCCAAAATTTCAGAGCTCTAGCTCGATGGGAAGTTGCTTAAATTAACAATAGAAAATTTGATGACACACTGATAAACACACAGACAGACACACACCAAGTGAAATACATAAAAACGTTAAAACTAAAATTAATTAATTCGTTCGGTAAATTAAATGGTTGGAATGCAGTTTAAGCCAACCATCCTTGGCGACAAGAATTTATTTGGCGGTATTTTGCCAAATGTTGGCTACCCTGGTTCGTTTTACGGACTTAACGTTCAGCCAAAAAAAATCGCCAAGTTTGGTGCCAATTTTTGAAATCGCGCCAAGTGATTGGGCTAAACTGCATTGCTAAAGAAAATATTAGTTAAAACTTGTTGCAAATGTCTAAATTGGCGAGTAAGAACGATTCCCAAAATTTCAGAGCTCTAGCTTGATGAGAAGTTGGTCAAATTAACGATCGAAAATTTAATGACACACATATACCAAGTGAAATACATAAAAACGTTTCAAAATAACATTAAAGTTGGTCTACTTGAAATGTTACAGTGTACAAGATCCATAAAAGAAACACTCACGAGAAAAAAAATAACTCGATATTAATATCTTTGACTTTACCAATACATTGATTGCAAAATATTTTAATCACAATATGATATTCAATTCTGATGGAATCCATGCATTTCTGCAACGATGCATAAAAATACGGGCTATTTATTTTGAAAATGGTTCAAATCCTTTTTGTTGTTGTTGTTTCGGAAAAAAAAAAAAATCAAAAGTTAGCTTATTAGTCAATTCAAAAAAACAAATTAATTATGCCAAGTCTGGAAATATTTCTAGTAATTTATCGAAACGTAATTTGATTGTATAAATTTCTTTTAGGCGAATTTAACTAAAATAATATATCTTTAAGGGTTTGTTAATGAACTTACACCATTTTCATAATTAGTCCGTTATAAAAGTCATTTAATTTCAATTATTAAAAATTAAATAACATTTAAAATATACTTTGCAATCATTCAAATTTGTTAAAAATTATAAAAAGAAATAAAATTGGAGTAGATTTTCTTTTTACTTCGAACGTTAATTATATTTATATATTGTTAAACCTAACATTATATTTTGCTCTTACTTATGTTCTTTATGTGGCAGTGTTTTGTAGTTTTAATGATGCACAGGAAGTATACTATAAGGTAGTAACTGCTCCATACATTTTTCCTAATAGGTCTGGCACCATTAAACAAAGGCTCCAGGACGATTCTTTCAAATTTATGTCGTCTTCCTAGACACGTAGGTGATAAATCTAAGGGCTTAAATTCTGTTTCCTCCATATGTTTTATATAAAATAATATACTGCGCACTTTTGCAAAACCTCATCCACTAAATTTTCGGCCAGTTTACCTTTTCTTTAGTATTATTTTATCTTGCCCGTTTTTGATTATCTTTATTCTTGAGACGAAATTATCTCGTTTCATTTCGTGTAAAATAAATTTATCTTTCCTATATTGTTTTATAACATATAAAAATTCCTGTGGTGTGTACAAGAAATTTTCTTTTCGTTATGTCATTTCTATAATACCAAAATCTCCATTATTTGGAAAACACGAGCGCCTGGAAAGTAAAATTTTATAATAAATTATTTCGAAATTATTTTCCAAAGACTGGACATCTCTCAATCATATCAATGTCATTTGTAAATTTTGATTATTCCCAGTACGCATATCACTGCAAACAATGATATGACTTTGAGTTGTTACATTTTGTAAATGTCTAAGACAGCAAGAAGCCCATTCCTGTTATCTCCAGGAAGCAGTGGTTTCGCCCCACACGTACATAATTATCAACTTTATTGTCATTGAAAATATGAAATCCCACGTTTAAAAGATAAATATTTCGTTTATAATATAGGCGAATATATATAATAATAATTCCTACGTCTATGGAAATTGGACTTGCATCACTTTCATAATCAATCGCTACGCAATTTCTTTTATTGGCTAATTTTAAATAGAACAAAGCATTGCCATTTTTTAAAAAATATTAAATATTAACTAGTTATAAATTCGACACATTGTCAGAAACAAGGATTGCTTGAATTATCAACATTGGGAGAGATATTCGGCTCGTATTTTCTAAAGGAATTCTAGAATGTTTTTGCCATGGTAATAAAATCGCTCCAAAAAAAAGTCCACAAAGCATTTGGGGTAAAATGAAAACATTTAAACGAGAGAGATTCACAAAGAACTAACCCAATCATTAACTTGAATTACAGAGAGGAAGTTTTTAATAAAACGCTTATACTTATTGAGGATAAATATCTCTATTAAGGGGAAATGTTCGCGGCACAACATCAAAATGGACAGGAAGCGGGCTTACAACACTTTTTTAAGTGTTGTTCAGACTGGAGAAATGGTGGTCTTGAGTTTCCTAAGAAACTGAAAAACCATTTTAGTTAAGTATTATGTTGGCTGAGAGACGCCAAAGAAATGATATTGATCGTTTATTTAAGTCGCGCCTCGTTTAATAAACGATAAGATCATTTATTTAAACTATTTACGACGAACCTCGTAATTTTTAACAAAGGTCAAATGCTGAGGATGACACTTGAGCTGGAACCTCTCTCTCAACTTCCACACCATTCCAGCGTGAGAATATTTACCTCAACAAATTTAACGTGCATCAGTCCCATTACACAGTGGGTCATGTGTGGCATCAGGATTCCAGTCAACGACTCGACGGAAATGACGCCTTTTTAGAGCTCGCGACCATGAGATCTAGGTAACCACCTAAAAGAAGTGAGATTGTCATGGTTATGACATCTTCGGGGATCGCATCGATAATATCGGTTGGCAGTCGAACAGCGCATTCAGCTTTGAAGCTGCCGTTGAATCTTCAGGTTTCAGAATGGCCCATTTGCAACATAAGCAAAGCCTCTAGTCAAGCAGAAATGCTCAAGTAATGCAAACTTGTAGATTGGGAAGAGTGCACTATGGCTCACATATGGGCGTTAGAAGCGCTTGACTGCACTTTGCAAGACATTCGCGGAAATATGTGGCTCATGATAGGTGATGTTATTCTGATGGCAAGAGATTTTCGACAAACACTGCCTGTGATTCCCCTCTGTACTACATCGGATTAACTTAACGCCTAACATAAGCCACAGGCCTTATGGAGACAGGTGCGCAAAATGGATCTCAAGACAAATATGAGGGTACACTTACAATGAATACCTAGTTTGCACAGCTGTTTCTGTTACTTGGCAATGAAGAAATTCCTGTCGACTCCACTACCCGCCTCATTTAGTTTCCCTCAAATGTCTGCAAAATAGTGAAGTCACTCACAACGATCTATTTAGCTAAAAAATTCCTGAATAGAAGGGAAAACTACAATTTGCTACGATGGCTTTGTAAAAAGTCTATTTCAGCGCCAAAAAAACGATAAGCTTGCTAAAGATATTAACAAGCTTATCCAGGAAATGCCAATCGACATCTGTGTCCTTTTCGTTCACGATTCCGTAATAGATACGGAGAAAGTTTTGCTTTACCCGAGGGAAATTTTAAATGCTATTGAGCACCAGGAATATACCCCGCCTCACAAACTCAAAAAATACCCATCATATTAATCGTAATATCGACTCACCTAATATGTGCAGTGTGAACAAGGTTCACAACAAATATAATCAATTACTGAACATAAGAGGACCACCATCATCAAGAGAAAAGTCGCAGGTAAAGATGTATCCATCCCTTGCATTCTCTTGATACCAGTGATTAAAATATAATCTGCCATTTCTAACGATTACAGATTTCCATTCGCTATGAGTATCAACAAGGCAAAGGAGCAGTCACTTTGTGTGGCTAGCAGGTATTAAATTGGAAACGCCGTTTTTTAACACGGCATTTCTAATTATACATAGCTTGCTGGCACGCCAGATAATTTATAGTTATGAATATGAGCAGATGCTTCCATGCAACTCTGCTCTTATTAAGGAAAAGGACAGAGATGTCCCCAGTTAACAAAAGAGAGTTTACGCAATGACCTCTTCATTTTGGCGACCATTTGGTGACTTGGCGACAAATGGAAAGTAATTGAAGGTGCAGGATCCTAAGCGAAAAATCAAACGGGAAGAAAGTTACGGATTTTCATGAATTTTCCCAGGTGACGTCACGCCTGGCCGGAAAAAGTATAAATACGCCAAAAGCTACAGTCGGGATCAGTCTAGCGAAGGAATCGGTCTGTGTACGGAATCAGTTTGTCTGCGGAGTCTGTTTTGTAGATCGGTCGGGGAATCGTGGCCGACTGAATCTGCTGGAGATTTGACCTGAATCTAGGGGACAAGTTACAAAGAGTCTGTCTTTGGAGACTCTGTTGCGGAGATCGATTGAAGCTGTAAGCACTTGAGGTGGAGCGTGCCGGGTGAATTTGCGAAGAAGCAGCGTGTATCTGCTAGGAATTGACGGATCCTGCCTTGGAAGCGCAAAATATTACTGCGGAGGCTGTATGCAGTGAGGAGTGAAAAGCTGGTGAGCTGAACGTGCTGAAATAATTGTAACTGCCCGTAAAAGTGTACTTTGTTCCTGTGTATTTGTGTACTGTTATTGTCCAAGTTGTGCTACCTGTGTGTTGTCTCGAAGATTTACGAATAAATCGTCATTTGTTGTTATCCTCCGAGAGTTGGTATTGATTTTCACTCCCACAGAGGAAAAGAATTTGTTGTCACATTATTTATGCTTCGGATGGACAAATTATACTCTCAGACATTGCGGTAAAAGGTGGGATAAAAGTAACATTTGTTTTTTATCTAAATAAAATCTATACTTTTATTCGAGTTCGATAAAAAAAATTTCTCAATTCATCTCAAAACCAATATACTACAAAAATCACGGTCTAATAGACAAGACTAGACCCCAAATGAAGGCTTTTTATCTTGCGTAAAATCCGGACACCACCAGGAACTTCAATTAATTACATATAATGTACTCTTTTTTTTTTTTTTTTTTTTTCTTTGTAAATTGTCACTATTTTAGTTGAGGTGAATAAATATAGGTAAAATTCCGGTTGGAGATGCCAAACTAAGCGTATTTTTAAAAGCCAAAAATTCTTAATAAAAATTATTCTATGAATTCTTCAGAATAAAAGAATGATTATACGTCATACTTAAAAAACCACTTTCGATGGTACTATATCTATTCTTATTCTTTAAAGGGAAACATAATTCAGCATTAATCAATTTTAATACGCAATAAATAAAAATGATACATTTGAAACAGATCACTTGAGCTACGGATTAAGAATCCTTTTCCGCACCACATATCACAAAACGTATCTCAAAATAAATGTCTTCCAGGAGTTCGAAAAGTGAGTCATCAAAAATTGCAAGTAGAAAAACTATAAAACAATGGCAAGAATTATTTAAGATGTCAGAGAGGTGAAAACAGTTATAGTCACAATAAATCATTCTTTTTCATTCAATAATCATAAGTTAAATAATTATTTTCGAATCCTATAAGGTAACTTCTCGATGAATTTGAAATTATTTACAACTTTAATTGCTATAGAAAGAATATGTTGTAAAGCATTTTGATACTAAGTGATTCAGTTGACAAGGAGATGGCCCTGTTTCATAAAAGGGGCGTTGAAGTACTGAGCACTCAGATGCACTACAAGGAAAACTGACGGCAGACCTTGTCACTTTTTACTTGGGTCAAGTGACGAGGACGACATTCGAACTGGTACCTCCTCCTTCAAACTTCCACACCACACTTTTGAAAGGACTCGGGACCTCGACCAAATTTAGCATGCATCAGCACCGCAACACTGCGGGTCTTTTGTAATTTCAAGGCTCGGACCCACAACTCGACGAAAACAACGCCACCTGTGAGTCCGGTGACGACAATGACCAGGTAGGCTACCACGGCCACATGTAATCACGAGAAAGCATAGCATGATAATTTGTGAACGCTTTTTTTTTTTTTAATGATTTTGATGATGTTTTTTGTACTTAGTGAATGTTGAAATAAAGCACCTAGCCTGAGTTGGGCCTTTATCTCCTATCTGAGTTGAACCTGGTTATACATTTCCATTTACCTTGGTTGAGTGGATGTTTGCACAAAATTAATTAAGTTTAAAATAAAAGAATTACATTAAAAGTTAAGATTAGAATCATTTATTAAGAAACAGTTGATTTATTAGAAAATAATTTTTTAAGAATCGTGAGAATTAAAAGTTAAGAATTCGTGGCGAACGAGCAGTGACTTAGAGGGTGGGTGAGAACAGGGTGAAGGCGCTTGTCCAATTAGGAAGCAGCTACTCAGATTTTGTATGTTTCTACTTTCTTGACCAGGAGAAAACCCCGTTAGCCTCGAATGAGGCAGAGGGAGCTTTCCTATTGGTTGCTGGTTTGGTACGCTAAGGAGCATTGATTTAATAGACTAAACTTCTGCGTGATTTGTAATTTCTTTTATAATTTTTTAATTTCTTGAATGGAGGTTTTTGGGTGGTTCATTATATTATTATTGAATTTTTCAGAGATAAAGTTATTATAGTTTTGCAGTTTAGAGATTTTTAAAGAGTCTCTAATGTCTTCGTTTCGCGTACTGTGGGAAATGTTCGTAAAATTTATGTGATGTATCAAAAAAGTTAATCTAGTACAAACTGAACGATTATTTCAATCTACACGAATACTAAACGACGCGTTTTGAAGATGCTTTGTTGCAAGAAATTTTATTTAAAAAGTAAAAATAACCACTTAGTGTATTAACAAGAACGAAGAATTGTTTCTTTTTTATTTCCTTACCTTCCTTGTATATTAATGTAATAAAGTAGATTTTGATTTAACTTTTTTAGCTCAAAAGCATAAACTAATAAGGTGCTGGAATTCTTCTATTGAAAACAGCGTAATCATTAAGACTCTTGACAAGAAAATGAAACCAGTTAAAGATAAACCAGGAACTAAACAGTTTTCTAAAATGTGGTTGATTTCCTTAAAAAAAAAAAAAAAAGAAGCTCTGAATTGTTTTAAAAAATATCGTTTAATGAGTTTTAGATTCGAAAGATTTCGGAACGGAGTCCATGCGCATTTCCCCAGAAATAAAGTCCAATAGAGATAAAACCATAAAAATATTATACTGATTATTAAATAATTTTTAGAGTTCAATAAAAAATTAGCTGCTTTAAAAAAAAACCATAGTGTCTTTAATTATTCTTTGCAATAAAATGAGAAAATTTTAAGGTGCTCCCCAAGATTATATAAAACATTCCACGTTACTTTACAGAATCTTTAATACAGATTCACAGTTTTTTGTTGAAAATAAATTAATATTCATTGAAAGACAATAAGCTCCGGAATCAAGTGGCCGCGGTAGCCTAATGGTTATTTTGGACGAATCGCGGATTCGAGCCCTGATGCCAGTAAACCCTCCGCTTTACGGGCAGATGAAATTCAAATCTGGTCGAGATCCCAAGTTCTCCAGTTGGTGTGGTGTAGAAGTTTGGAGATTGAGGTGCCAGATCAGGTCTCGCACTTGATGGAGGTTCGAAACTAAGATGTCCGTCGCCAATAGTCCTTTCGTGTTATTTTTCAGATCGACGTTAATAAAACAATCCCGCTATGGAATCAAATTTTATGCAACTTATGTCTCTCTTCTTTACCATTTATTCAATTATAACAATGGCGCTACAAAGAGAAAAATAATTCAAAACTAATTCGAGAAAAAAAACAACGTTTTTATATGGTGGCAAAGATTATTAAAACAAATATTGAAATATTAGTTGAAACTGGTCGCAAATATCTAAATATTGCATTGTTAGGCAAGTAAGAACGGTTCCCAAATTTTCAGAGCTGTAGCTTGATGGGAAGTTGGTTAAATTAACGATCGAAAATTTGATGACACTCTGATACACACACACCAAGTCAAATATATAAAAACGTTTTAAATAATTCAAAAATAAACATGCATAAAGTGGAAAGTTTTTCCAGTATATTGCTTCCATTGTGTTATTGCGTAATCAGAATCTAAAGTGGAAGCAAATACTAGAAGTGGGCTATCTCACTCAGAAGAATGGCACATTTATACTTCTTAATCAGCTAACACAAAAAAATGTTTGATTTTTCTTTTATCATCCCGCACTTATCATTTCAAAAGCAGCCGGGTGATTAACTAATATTACCCCTAGAAATATTTCAACGATACCGAAATAAAATTTATCTACAGCTACAAGAGCTCTTACAAATAAAAACTCTTTCAATCCAAGAGCTTCCATTATAATGCTTAACGAGTCGACCAATATGATCCAACCTTTCTTATTCATTCCAATCTAAAAATTGAGGTTGGGGGCGGAAGGGGGTTGATTTTGACATTTAATAACATTTTAGAGCAAAGATAAAAATAATTTGTAAGGTTACTAGGAATTCCATGAAATATGAGTTAAATAAAACGATTAATTTGGAATTCTGAATGAATCTTTCGAATAATAAAATCTTACCATGATCAATCATTGCATCTTTTAATAATAAATATACGATAGTTATTTTGCTACCATACTTACTGGTCTCTCAACGACTACTTAAAAGATTATTAGCGTTGCACTAGAAGCAGGAGGAGGTCTATTGGCGACAGACACTCGTAATTTTGAGCCTTGGTCAGGTGACAAGGACGATACCTGAGCTGGCATCCCCTCTCCTAACTTCAGCACCACGCCAACGGGAGGATTTGGAACCTCGATCAGATTTAACGAGCATCAACCCCTACTACACTGCGGGTCTTTAGTGGCATCAAGGCTCGAACCTACGACTCGAAGAAAACCACCGGCTGCGAATCCGGAACCATGATCACTAGGCTACCTTGGCCACTACTGCTTAAAGAAATAAAATTTCCAGTAACAATAAAAAAATTTGTAAATAATTAAAAAGGTTCCAAATTAAGCACAATTTCATTTTGAGCCTAAGATTTAAAAAGAGAGAGATAGTAGAAACTTGTTAATTTCATTATTCTTCGATTAATTTTTTGATGCTGTTGACTACATTGATGTTGAAATTTTCGAACATATTTTTAAGGTGTATGATACATATACAAGAAAATTCCACTTCTAAGAAAAAAAATTATAATCCTGCAAAAAATTCTTGAGCATAGTTTACTAATTTTTCTAAAACTATCAACTGTACTTGGCAGGTAAAGAAATATAAATTTTGAAAAACTTATAAATCATATACATTTATCTAGAGCCAATATAAAAAAAATACATATTTTGAAAATGAACAAGTTATAGTATTATAGTTCAAAGCTTGGATAATTATTCGTAAAACATAAATTCGAAATAATTTTTAAATAAAAAATGTAGCTGATGAAAACGGTTAAATAACTTAATCTTTCAATGATAAAATATTCTAGAAATAAAAGAATATATATATATATATATAACAGAAAAATTCTATGATTTTTTTTTTTTCTGAAACATTTATGATATTTTCGATAAGGCTTTTCAAGAATAAATACATGAGTAAAATGCGAGCCAACACATTTTTAATCTCACTTTTATCAAATATGTTCGCTCATCTTCATATTGTAACGAGATTTTATTTGAAAGAAACTTCTTTAATTTTTTGGCAGAAAGACCGGACAAATGCAGGGTAGGCCACAAGTTCCCAAACACAGATAAATGTATCATGCATATTTTTTTTAATGTTTTATTGGTCGCCGTGGTCCTATTAAGTGACCTCCTAGATTTGTACAATGACTTTTGGCCCACCTAGCCCATCCCTGTATTGTTTTAAATGTAACATAATAAAATGTATGGAAACCGAACATAACTACTGTAATTTTTGCAGGAAAGCGTGAGCCCGCATTAAGTCAAATTGCGCGAGGCATCGCTGTGAACGTCCCCGTCACAAATCTTTATCCATTTCGCGATATATGGCATATCAGTAAGGAAAAATGCATGAAATGAAACCAAAATTCAAAAATAAATTATTGGGGGGAAATATTGGAAAATATATTTACTCACAAAAGAAGTCCATATACGTAATACTGCAGTGTTATTAAAAAATGTCGCTACATCGAAATATGAAATTGAATGACAGAAGAAAATTTTACTTTTGCTAACAAAAATAATTACAGCCAAACTATACATCCTATGAAGTCATCAAAATATGATTCTTCACTATCTGAATTTAAAAAAAAAGATTTCTCTCTCTCTCTCTCTCTCTTAAATCCTGATCCAAATAGTCCAAAGGTTAATCTAAATTAGGATCTAGATAGTCCAAAGATTTAATTTTTAATCTAAATTAGGATCTAAATAGTCCGAGTCTGCTAAATCGTCACATTCTTCCTCTCTTGCTTTACAGTCATTTTCATTTGGGGATATGATTACAGCTTCTTTGAATCTTGATACTATTGAAGATATTTTTCACTGATTTCCAAGCACATAATTGTTCCGAGATCTGTTTAGGGTGAATAAAGAACGTAGGTTCACTCAAGGGAAAGAACATAAACACACAAATTTCGTAGAAAGCAACTGGGGATCTTCACCAAAGTGAGCAAGGCCATTTACAAATGGCATCTTGAGTAATATTTTTTTTAAGTGTACGTAAGCACCGCATCGATAGAAACGTCGAACCCGCTTGAAAGTTTAAATTTTAAACACGTAAACACCGAGTAGTTTCTTCCCGAAATTTAAGTATTAAAAATTACGGCTTATATACATTTTTTCAACAATAATTTTAAGTTTCTTGAAAATATACTCAACCACATTTCAGTATTGGATTAAAATCAAACTTACTATATATGTCATCTAGTGTAAAAGGATAAACATTCCTCCACACGCAGGATCATTATTTGCAATGCATTACTTTTTATATATTTTTATACCAAAATATCAACTTACAGTTAAACAATAGTTTCAATTATCAAGTAATAAGGATTTTATTTAATTCAAAGAGTTGAAACTTAAAAGCCACATTGAAAATTTTCACATTTAAGAAACATAAAAAAAAATTATATAATTTATGCAAATTTACTTATTATGGAAATGAAGATAAGAAAGAAAAAAATGGGGGGAAAGTAATACATTTAATAAAATAACAAATATTCCCCTTACAATCGCTTACAATTTAAAAAAAAAAATTACGGGGAAAAGAAGAAAAACACAAAATCAGCCCATGTTCCAACACAAAATACCAGATATTTTTTCTCGTTTCATTTTTTTTTCTTCCTATTTAGGAACTATTAGTAAATACTTAATATTTCCTATCATAAGACAGTTCTAAATTTTACCATAAGCTCTAAGTTAAAAATTATACGATTGCTGCATTTCATTCACTCTATTCTAGATGTTTAAGCTGCTGAACATTTTATTTCCCTTTACACATCTCAATCGATCAATTATTATTGACCTCCCACTTATAAACAATACGAGGCTTTTGGAGACGGACCTCGCTATTTTGAACCACGGTCAAGTGACGAGGGCAACCCTCAAGTCCACGACACATTACCCCACTCTCCTAACATATACATCTTTACAACGTGAGAACTTTTGAGCCAGTACAGACCGAACTTATTCCACACGACAGGTCTTCAGTAACTTGAATTCACGACCCGATAGAAACAACGCCGGAGATGAGCTTGCGACTTTGACCACTCGGTTTGGTTTGGTTTTATTAAAATCACACTTGAAGCAACAGGAACTATTGGCGACGGACCTCGTAATTTTGAACCTCGATCAAATGAAGAGGACGACACCTGAGCTGACACCTTCCTCTCTAAACTTCCCCCCCACACACACCAACGGGAGAACTTTGAACCTTGACAGATTTAACGTGCACCAGCTCCGGCTACGCGGTGGGTCTTTTGTAGCATCAAGGCTCGAAATCACGACTCGACGAAAACTGCCGGCCGCGAGTCCGCTACCATGACCACCAGGCTACCGCGGCCACTTTGACCATTCCGCAACAGCACCCAAAATTTCTTAGGAGAATCCAAACATTGAAATTACCAACTCCCGTCGATTTCCTGAATTCAGATCGTCAGAATATAATATACTTACGTCCCAGTTCGAAACCTCCAAGGAGCAATTAATCATTAACTGTCAAATCATAAGATTATTTATGTATGATTTAGCCTCAAATGTGGAAGAATCTTAATTTACTTTCACTGATATGAACGTCCTAATTAACATGTAATTAGCACACTACAAGGTGAAGTGGGTTGTTTTCGCTAATTAAATACAATGAAGTGGCATTACTACAATTTTATGACGCACCAATACAAGTTGATCAACGTCATGACATACCAGAGTAAAAATATGCGGTTTTTTTTAACACTTTTCTCGTTGATGTAGCTTTAATTAACTGTTTCACTTTTCACTTTTTGTTTCACTCTAATTAACTGTTCAGGTTTGAAATCAATATTTTCGTTCTTACTCTAGTTCTTGGATGGAGATTAGAAAATTAACGGTGCTTTCAGAATGAATTAAAATATTGTACAAAGTATTTTTTTTTTTAAATTTCCTTACACTTTCTTTGTCTCTTCTTAATCATTTATCAACAAAAATATTTTTTTTTCCATCGAAGAGGCTAGTCCCCCCCCCCCCCAATACGTAAATATCCTTAAAGCGGGGCCCTTCGAATGAAATTAGATTAAAACTAAACCCTCTCAAAATTGTACATGAATTAGTGAGATTTACAGAAAATGATAAATTACTCATATGCGAGTTTCCTCGCTACTTATTAAATTAAATATATATTTGAACGGCATTACCACAATACAAATAATTCAATGCGATCATTCGATACAAAAAATTATCAATATATCTTTCAGTCACACTTAAATCTTTTTCTTCACTCTTATTCTAATTAATTCATTAACTTCCATTTAAAAAAGACATTTTAAAATTAGGAAAGATAAAGGTAATTAGAACACAAAATTATTTATTCTGTATATCTATCACTGTACAGCACATTTGCTCAAGAAATTCTTTGAAAAGATTAACGCCATTAAACAACTTATTCACATGAAAAGGTGCCAATCCTTGGAAAAAGATACACATTTAATGTCATATTTTCATAATAATAAGGATTCCAATTAAAAATTCACGATAAGCATAACTAGAAAATATCGATATAAAAATGAAATTCCAAATCTACAAATATTTGATAACTCTATAGTATTGCTCACAGTCATTTTTCCTAACCTTGGATTCGAAGTTCTCCTCTGACAGCAATTAGATGAATTAAATGTTACTTATATATTGAAAACTTATTTTCTTTTCAAATATTTAATATTTGTTATTGATTTTGATAATTAATTTTATCATGTACTAATTTAAATACTGGGCACTACATTCAAAAGCTATGCAATTTAAACTTTTTCTTCCATTTCTTTAATGTTAATTATAACTAATAATAAAGAAAAGCTCTACTTTCGGATATATTTATTTGTCTGTCTAGTACTTCTATTATTATATTAACCAAAAACTTTCGTATCTCGAAGAAATATCAACAATTTAATAAAGTTCCAATCAATAAACATACAAACTAAAAATTTTGCTTGGAAAAAAAACTATGCATCGTATTAACGAATTAAATTATAACAAAATGAAAGATGGAAAGAAAATTTAGTATGATCACTATTAAACGTATAATTGTTAAATTAAAATTATACTTAAATATCAAATTAAAGATGTCAAAATCACATTATTCAAAAGACTCGAAAATTTTAATGCTTCTGATTGCCCATTTCCATCCATCTAAAATGATTCATAATCAATACAATTCAAACAATGGAGTAATAGTCAGATGATCAGATCGATTCCTAAATTGCTATTCGCAATCCGTGAAAGTGAAGATTTTGAGAACCATTAATATTTAACGTATATATTCCCCTCAGTTGCGCCTTGGGATTCAGAGGAATCAAGACTTTAATTCACAACTTCGTCACTTTACTAACAGGATAATCATTTTTTTGATTGGTTGATTGTTGATTAACGTCACACTTAAAAGCAACACGAGAGTTATTGGGAAGGACCTCGTAATTTTGATGCTCGGTCAACTGAAGATGACACTAAAGTTGGCACTTCCCTCTCAAAACCTCCACACCATGCCTTCGGTAAGAATGGGAGCATCGACAAATTTAATGTGCATCGATCTTGCTATACAGCAGATTTTCGGTCGCATCAGATACGAACCCATGACTCGACGGAAAAAACACCGGCCGTGAGCCCACGACCATGATCACTAGGCTATCATGGCCACGACAGAACATTTTTAAATTTTAGATATTATTGGCATACTTTACATTAATTTAGCAATAAAAAGATGTTTCAAAGAAATACAATCCCTATTATTGAAAAAGTAAATCAATGTCAATCATTAAAGAATTTTTCTAGATCCTTTATAATATTTAATAATTTTCGAGTTTAGAAACGATGAATCTCCCCAATTAAAATTGGCGAGAGAAAAACGCAACTTTTTCATACATACAGTGGCACAAACAATTGAGGATACACCTTACTTTTACTTGATAAATCCAACTTTCAATCAAAATAACACCTTAACCAGAAGTGCAAACGAATTTTTATTCTTAGACATAACAAAAGGTTTAATTAACAGTAAAAGTAAAGAAAAATCAACGACAAAATTCTAAAATAAAACTTTTTAGAGGCATTTCAAATAAACATAAGCAGATTTTTACCTCAAAAAATTGAGGATACACAAATGAAATTTTTGTTTAACTACCACTTGATTTCTTTTTGCTTGCTACTAAAGTTTGGGAAATTTTATCCTTAACTTTTTCAACTGTTATTTCTGTCTTTTGAAGTTGGTTATGAGAATATAAAGCTGTAATTTTAAATCGAAAATGGCTCCTCGGAAAGAGACTAGTATTGATGTAAGAAAATTTATATTAAGGTTATTTAAGAAGGGAAAATCTTATCGTGAAATAGCTGAAATTGTCGGTAGAAGTCACTCATGTGTCCAGAAAATCATTGGGAAATTTAAACGCGATGGATTAATTCAAAATAAGAGTGGAAGAGGAAGGAAAAGTATTCTGAGTGATGTAGCTAAAAGGAAAATTTTAAAAGATATCAAGATTAATCCTAAACTGAGTGCAGTCAAACTAGCTGCAGAAACTTCTCGAATAATCTGCAGAAATGTAAGTGCTGAAACTGTGAGAAATGTGATTAGACATGCTGGATATAGCAGTCGAGTAGCTAGAAAGAAACCTTTCATAAGCTTACAAAATCAGAAAAAGCGTTTGGAGTTTGCAAAAACTCATCAGTTGAAGACAGAAAACTTTTGGAAGAAAGTTATATTTAGTGATGAAAGTAAATTCAACATTTTTGGAAGCGATGGTCGTCACACCGTTTGGAGAAAGCCGAACACCGCTTTGGATCCAAAAAATTTACGTCCTACAGTTAAACATGGTGGTGGCTCCGTCATGGTTTGGGGTTGTATGGCTGCAAATGGGGTAGGAAATTTAGTTTTTATAGATGGTATAATGGATCATAAGCTTTATATAGACATACTCCGCAACAATCTTAAAGAAAGTGCACAAAAATTGGGTTTAGATGGAAATTTTATATTTCAGCACGACAACGACCCCAAACACACGGCACGTAATGTCAAAATGTGGTGTCTTTTTCATTGTAAATAGCAATTGCACACACCGCCACAGTCCCCTGACATCAATGTCATAGAAAATTTGTGGGCCACACTAGAAACAGCGGTCCAAAAACACCAGATTAGAAACAAAGCCCATTTAAAGCAAGTGTTACAAGAAGAATGGGATAAAATATCTCCAGATACCACTAAAAAATTGGTCGAATCGGTACCAAGACGTTTGGAGGACATTATAAAAGCCAAAGGACATGCAACAAAATACTGATACTGTCTATGCATGTAATATATCGAAAAAATTTCATTGGTGTATCCTTAATTTTTTGAGGTAAAGATTTGCCTAAGTTTACTTCAAATATTTGTGAAACTTTTAATTTTAGATATTTTTTTGTTGATTTTCATTATTTTTACTGTAAATTAACCCTTTTATTACGTGTAAAAGTAAAAATACGTCTTCTATTCTAGTTAATGTGTAATTTTCATTAAAAGTTGGATTTATCAAGTGAAAGTAAGGTGTATCCTCAATTGTTTAAGCCGCTGTATTTTTTTCGTTGATCCGTTAAAACGAAGCCATTTTTATATTCACTCTTTCTCTGCGACATTGAATGCATCTGTATATGAGCCGCTCAGAAGCCAATGCGGTTAAGTCCAAAACACAAAAATTGAGAAAATTAATGTTTTTTGATTCATTAGTTTTTAAAATTCTTGGTTTATTAATTTAATTAGAAAAGTGTATAAAGTCTTTTTTCGAGGTGTAAACTCTGCAAAATACAACATATGTACAGGATGTGTAAATAAAAACGCAAGTATTTATTGAAATAATGACAGCATCTTAAAATTTTTAGGACTTATACCTTTTGGCAGCTGAAAAAGATAAGAAATTTAGGTAAAAATAATAAAATAACATTTTTTGTCATAAGTTTTATATTTATTCATCATAACAAACATCATCTTCTTCCGAGCTATTTAAATGTAAATCTTGATCTCCACGTGTTGTCCTTAATGACCTGTAAAATTCGTGTTTAATTGGAGATATATACTTTAATAAACACATGTCTTTTTTTGTTTCTCTTGAAATTGTTCTGCCATTATGATATAATATAGGTTGAGTTATATTTTTTAAATTTACTGGCCTACCTATTTTTGTTTTTTTTTATATCAATTACATGAAAGGTATCATCCTCGCCAAAATTATATTTGAACTTAATGCTGCTTGGGTTTGACCTTTCCAATTTTATCCATCTCATATTAAGCCAATTGACTGTTAGTCCACTTGTTGATTTTTTTCTGTTGGTAACAGCTTCTTCCAATGGTTTTGCACATGCATAAAATTATAATTAGAAGTAACGGTTACAGTTACTATGAATTTCTTGTTTTTCAGTGTTACCAACAAATATCGAAAGAAGAAGAATTTAATTTTTATTTCAAAGTTTATGTAAAAAAATATTGATAAAAGGTGGACTTATTCACAATGGCTTCTGAAATTATTATACAATATATTCAGAAGCTATTAAAAAAAGGGCTGTCTAACCTAGAAAAAAGTAACCAACGAGTAAATCCTTTAATAACTAAGAAGATTGTTATTTATTTCATCAAAATTTCCAAAAATCAGAAAATATCAAAAAATGGACTTAACCGCATTGGCTTCTGAGCGGCTCATATGAGGTTTTTGTTTTATAACAAATATGTTCATTTAATCTGAACGTCTACTCAATCAAAAACAAATATAAATCTTAAGTATAGTAAAAAAAACACATATGTAAATTGTGATAAATCGCGCAATAGTGTAACTTAAATTAATTAGATATCCACAAAAATGATCTGGGGATGATTTGGAGGGAGGACTACGAAAAAATGAAAAAAAAAAAATGTCTATTTATTTTACAATATAATTACAGTCCTCAAAATATAAAATTTTGAGCAACAGATAGATTTTAGGAAGATATAAAAGATGGAAATAAAAAACAAGGATATAATTTAAAAAATCTACATAAATTTCTTATCACCTTCCAAATTCTCAGTAATTTTAACTTTAAAAGAAATTACTTGAAAAAAAGCAAATGTTCCCGGTTTATTCATAAAAAAAAATCAGCATTGAAAATAATAAATAAAACACAAACTATTTGATTCTCGTGAAATACAAGAGTTTAAATTTCAACACATTTTAAATTAGATTGTCGGTTTAAAATTTTTCTAACAAAAATGTAATATAAGAAATAAATACAAAAAAATAAAGTGCAAAAGGTACCTTAAGTAATTTTTATATTATTTAAATATATCTCCAATAACAAGTAAAATACAATTTTTAATATCTCTTAATTTATTATATTTTATATTTTTTCGAAAATAATCTATTTTGGCATTCAAAAAGTATGAGAAATTACAAATTTATTTGATCCAAAAAAAAAAAAAAAAAATTCCAAAATTTATAAATAACACTTTAATCAAAAAGGAAATGAGCAGTGTTATTATCAAAAATTTGTGTGGATGTGCGTCATTACTGAAATCTACCAATTTATATTTTTTTTCTTCTACAATACAACACTTCAGAAATAAAATAAAATGAGAGTTCATACACATTTTAAATAACACAATGTTTTTAACCACAATTATTTTCTTTTAAATATTTTTCACTTTTTTCTTTAGATATCAAGAAAAGGAAAAAAAAAATTACAAATATTAGAAAAGACAGAAAACGCAAATAACATTAACACATCATACGCTACAAGCTTTTTTTTTTTTTTTTTTTTTTTTAAATGTTCAGTAATTCCAATTTTTCTTAGTCCAGACTTATCTCGTTCTTACCACTTTAAAAAAAAAAATCTGTTATTCTCAAATGATTGATCGTTTGTTAAGGTCATGATTAGAAACAACATAAAGTCTCGTATTGACAACGGATTTTATAATTTTGAACCACGATCACGTGCCGAGAATACCATTCTAACATAAGGACTTCGAACCTCGACAGATTTAAAGGGCATCAGCCCCGTCGCGCGAAGGCTCTTTAGTGGCACAAGGGCTTTCCGACTTGTCTGAAACAATGCCAACCATCAACGCGCGACCATGACCGCTCGACTACCACGGCCACCAAAAAATGTTAATATTACAAACATAAATTATGAAGTCACATGACCGCAAAACAAATTATTTATCAAAAATGCACTTATCCAAGTCAAAATCGGCAATACGTCACGACATGTCATTATTAAATGTCGCAACAAATCAATAACCGGCGACTGCCAGACGAGTGTTCTACATTTTATTCCAGAACAATTTTTAAAAAATACAAAAAACCCACCTTGGCGGCTGATGTGTGGAGTCAATTTCAGGGAAGCATAATTGCTTCATCAACATCATTCATCACACTATCTTAGGTAATCACTCACCTTGAATATTAAACAGATATAATACAAAGCAGGAACATGAAAACTGTTGTACTCGTGATTAACAAACCCTACATTTAATATAAGAGCTTGATTTTAATTCACTTGGAAAAATATAAGTAACTGAATATATTTTCCGGCGTAATTACATTTCTTGGAATAGTAAACAGGATTTTTTCCGTTTGTTGTTCAGAAGTTTTCGTATTAACGGTTGTATTTTAGACTGGTTCAATGGAACGCAGTGAAGACATAGGCGCTTTTGTTGAATTAAATCTGTAACAACTTCCTCTAATTCGCCTGACAAGATTTACTGAAATCAAGACTCAAAGACAAAATCTTTCATAAATTTCCATCCAACTCTTTAACAAGCCACCATGATACTTTTTTCCTCGAAATAAAAATAAAGGCAGTATTTTTTCACTGATTTAATTAACATTAATTTTTTTTTTTTTTTTGTTAACCCTAATGTCATTTTTTTTCGTACCAAATGTTATTGTATCAAAATAAAATAATAACTTCAATTAACAGTAGCAGTGGATCAATATAACTAATTATTCTACGTAATAATTCCTTCGTAGTTTTTTGAGAAATTCATTCCTATCACATTAAATACATAACTTACCCAATAAAAGTGAAAACGGCAGGAATATCCTGAACAAGCAGAATATTGTTAATCTTTTCACGTCCATCTTGATAAGTTGTTCCCTATTTTCCTTCTTGATCAAATTATGTGGTAGCCATTAGAATCATCCTAAAATGGAAACATTTTCCATATTAATAGAAGGAAAAAAATCACATGACATACAGATTCAAAGCTTAACTTTTAACACAGAAAGTAATAAAAAAAATCAAACGAAGATAACGTCGTATAATAGTCAAGGTCAAATATTTTCGTGGTAAGAATTAATTTCTTTTTTATATCCAGCTTTACTTCAATGAATATATACCTTTAGGGGGAAACTTTTTAAAATTTATTACTGAGAATTCAAAATGTCATACCATATTGATAACATAGACTAGCTACACAGTACCCTGTTTTCACACTCATTCAATGTTATAAATAAATCCCATCTGGTATTGAAAAATTAATGCGTAGAAACACATAGCACGACAACGCTGATTCTGTTTTTATGTTAGCCAAGAGTATTAATTAAGAGATATAACACACTATTTACCTTTTTCTTCTCATAAGCAAGAGAAGGTCATATCATCGAAATAATATCTTTCAGTGATAATTTAAATTCAAAATTTACTTTCTTTCTAATTCATATGGAGTATCCTAAGGAATGAATAACAATAACATCAAAACACATTTCAAGGTATCTTACAACAACTACGGTAAAAGCAATTTGTTCCCAAAATGTTCCATTCACGAGATCAAAATAAGGCTTATCTAGGAGTTTTATCTCTAAACCGATAAGAATGAAACACGAAAAAATAAAATTAATGTGACATATACATTTCAAACAAACAATTTTCACCAAAAATATAATAAAAAAACATACTTTTAAATACAATGTCAATAAAAAAAAATCACGGTAATTATTGTACAATGACTTTTTAGACATTTTTATTATTTTCTTTCCATTTCGATACTAAAAATTATTAAAATACATTTCCGAGGAAACATTTGATTAGATATCTTCATCCAAGTAATAAATAGTTTAAGATTACCTGACAAAAAGTAATTTTATATTAAATTTTCTTTAAAAAAAATATTTTAATTAATTAGTATCAGAACCCTATTTTTTAATTTAAGGATATCTAAAAATTGCTGATGTTAAACAGATATCTGAAACTATGATTGCATATTTTTATGCTGTTCGAATTGTCGCGGATTCTCATGCACATTTCTATTTCACTAACTTCTGGGACTACTTTGCTGCAATGTTTGATATGAGAGTCTTGCATTGTGAAAGAATCGTGATATATGCAAATTGGCTTTCCACATAAGAAGTGTTATGAATAGGATTAAGGAGATAGAGGAATTAAAGATATCCATAGGAACACTACATTGGTTCTAGCAACTAGGAGGCTACTCACTAAGCGTGAATACTCCAATTCGGATCCTGTCACTAAAAATACACTTCAATCGTATCCAGAGAGTTGAAGTCGACTTGCTTTGATTGAATCAGATTCGTAAAAATGTTGGGCTATTCGCGATTTTCTTTTCACTAACCTAGGGAACATTATAGTAAATAGAATTGCATAAAATAACAATTTCTTCGCAACCAAAATGAAAAATTATTAAGTAAACGTGATGAAGATAGAAGTGAAGTGAATTTAATTAGAGATAGGGATCCATAAATGAAATCGAATTTAAAAGAAATTGAAGAAAGAAGATAACATCACGTGTATAAAAGCACATCGAAGCGAATCTTAGTTAAAATACCAGAATAAGATTCGGCTATTTGAGAGAAATAGTTGATTCAGAGCGAGTGAATTGGTTAACTAAGACTTTATTAGTAGATCCTAATTTAGAATCGACAAGTTAAGTGAGATTCGAAAGAGAGCTAATCTATTCATCAGTGATTATCAATGAAGTTTTTTTTTTTTTTTTTTTTCACTTAAGTATCTTTAAGTGGAGTCTAATAATTATTGACTGTGTTTAGGAAAGATGGCAGTAGAATTAAGTAATAAAGAAGAGTGACCCAAGTAGAAATCTTCAGTATAATATTTGGTTAATTATGCGATGAGTAAACTTCTCCACATTATTAACTTATTTTGATATTGATTGAGCAAGATTGCATAAATTGGTTGGATTTTTTGACTATTTTTGCGCCTCTACGTCTTTTAATAATAACGAAGATAATTCGTTACAAAATATAATTTACTTTCACTCATAAGTAAAATCTAAGAGTATTAATATGAATTTCATGACAATTTTATAAAACATGAAAAGGGGAGGAGAACATTTCAGCTTAAGCAAAATTCTTAGCGTATTTCAGAATAGAAAAAGATTTTATATACGTATGTACACAAAAAGCGTAGGCAGGAAGGGCAACTTGATTCAAAATTCTCATTTGGAACAATTGACGATACAAAGCGATTGCAAGAGAGGAAAATGCTACCAAGTGCTGCAGAGAGTACTTTAATTTCGAGCGTGCATTAGCTTTTGGAACAGTGTCAAATTCCTAAGGGTGGCGAAAAAAAGCCACGCCGGAAAATGAAACAAAAATTTAATGGGCTTTTAACATACTAATCCAGAACTGAAAATCGAAACTGTCTGGAGAGAGAGAGAAAAAAAAAAGATGGCTATTAAATTTTTATTTTTGAAATGACATAGTTTCCAACTATTCTTCAAGTAGTTAAAAAACAAAAGATTCTGCACAGCAACATATTATATTTTAAACAATATGCAAAGTAAGTCCTTTAAGAAACCTATTTAAGTCCTGTTTTCGAGCCTTTGATGCAATGAATATTTACAATAAGTGTTAGTAGTTTTTCTATTTTATAACGTTCACCGTGTCTTAAACGGGAGAGATAATGTCATAATAAAATTTCATCAAATCGATTAATTAATGGTGGTAAAACAGTTTATTACTTCTAATACGGAAAAAATAACAATTTCCATGCTTTAATAAGTGCATTTTTATTTTAAGATTCTAGGATGTGAAAATTAATCCATTCACACACACATAAACACCCATGTCCAAATTTATATACTTATCAATTAATTAAACATTAGTACTTTCATGAAAATTAAAAAAAAAAAAAAAAAATTAATTTTATTAAAAAAAAAAAAAAAACCGCCCAAAAAAAAAATTGAAAAAAAAAAAAAAAAAAACTTTGTAACATGCTCAGCAATTTAGGTTTGAAAACATAGCTTTTAAATTATAAATTACAGAGATAATTTATAATTATTTCACAGTATCATTATGAAATTTGTGAGATTAATATTAAATAAAAATAATTTTAAAAAAGTTTTGTAAGAGTACGCATAAATAATGTACACAAACGACTACTGCTAATACACGAGAATAAATTTGGTGTTCTGCAACAAATAATCCTTTTTTGAGCAATAATAGTTCGCACGAAATTTAACATTGATACAGTAATAGGGGAGTAATATGGAACCTACTGACTGCATCGAAAAGACTAAAGAGTTAAAAAAAAAAATGAATCGAGTATAGATGTACTCTTGTGGTAATTTGGTAATGCTTATCAGCATTGTACTCGTATATTATTATGTTTGGCACACAATACTTATAAACATGTATTGTTCATAGATAATATGCGAAATACACGCATTTGGATGTGTTTACTTTGTAAATTAGGTTAGATGATAGCGTTATAGTAAGTGTTATTCTCTTTTACCAAGTGGGGCGTGTTTGTTTTCGTGCATTATGTTCAATGGTGGAGAAACAGTTTCCAAACTATCAATTCGATTTGGAGTGCTACAAAAAAAAATGTCATTTATGTGCAATAATAACCGTCATTATTGTGTCAAATATTCAATAAAAATTATATTTGTACTTTATTAATTAATGCCCATGACTTAAAAATAACTTAAAAGTAAAATTTTGTTTATTTTAAGTCGTGTGTTCTCTTCCTATTTACTGTGTTCATATGACCTCATTTAAAACTGTTTTATTTAGCACTTTATTGCATAGGAACGCATCCTAAGTACTAAATGCGAGGTTTTACTGCACTATCTAATACAATAAAATTATAATTTTGTCATACGAGTGAGTGATTATAAGTTATTTCACACAAGAACGAAATCTGGCAATGCTACGCCAAATATTTGTGGTAACTCCACAAGTTTTTTTTTTAAATCAAATAAAAAAAAATTATATAAAAGGCACATAATAAAAAAAATAATAGTAAAGTACTGTAAAGGGGTTAAAATCTTCAATATGATTTAAAAATTCTATTCTTTAATTGTCGTGTGAATAACTCACCATGAACGCAAAATGATTTAAAGTATTCATAAAAAAAATACACTTCCACTACTACTTCCGTATTGCATTGATAAGACTATTTAGAACAAACTCAAAGAGACTGTGGTCAGACAGAATGGAAAGAAAAGAATTGAAAGCTACTTCAAACACTGTGCATAATTCGAATAATTCTAAGATGGATGTTATCATAAAATACAATCAACACGATTAACAATTCTCACATGAAATGAAAAGTTGTTATTTACTATTATATAATTACAAATGTAAGGATTGTTTATTTATAAAATCACAAAACCCAAAATTCACAACTGTAAATGAAAAAGATCTCTTAAAATATACCAAATTTCCAAACAAGTAATTACATTCAAACAAATTTGTATATAAATTTTCCAAACTTCAAGCGCCTACACAATCGTATTAATCAATTGAATTCACGGAAAATGATAAAACATTACATTTTAAACCCTTTATCAGTTTCATCATTTAATATTTATACTCATATACAAAATCGGATGGGTAACTAAGTTCATGAAAATGCTGATACTTCGAACAAATTAAATAACATTTAAAGGTTGTTTATTTACAGCACAGGTATTTTTATATAAAATATTTTAACAGCAAAAAAAATGTAAATTTATTCTCTTACTTCATAATTTCTTTATTTTAAACATTTACCAAAGGTGAACATCAATTTAAGTTCTCAGACGTTCTGGTAATTCAGAAAAAAATTACTTACACGTGAAAATTCTATAGAATATACCAAAACGTATCTTGAATCTTCGAAATCTTTCACAATACATAATATCATTTTTCGAGAATTTTTATTTTCTAAAATCGCACAACAAGCACTTTCAACTTCAGAACTTAATATATCAAATTGACAAGTAACGTGCGTCTATCACAGTCTTCCATCAAAGCGATAAGAGAAACGCACG
>BMAW01010400.1:0-22416 GCA_019974015.1 Nephila pilipes
TTTTAAATAGCTATATATAAAATACAACCATTTTGCTGTAACAAAATAATTCACTTTCATTGCTTCAATTCTAAAATTATATTTTGAAATCTACTTAGAATAAAGTATAATATAATGGAATGAAACTATATTTTTAAATTAAATAACCAGATTAATTGAAGAGAGAAATTGTTGTCAAATCAAAATAAACTTCTTTCCAAAATTGTTTCGCAAACGTAAAATTTAGATTATACCACCTCAGTTAAGATTATCCTTGACATAGATAGCGATGAACACTTATAAATTCTAATAATCGGAGCCGTCTTCTTACCATTTACACGAAATTAATTTTCTGGAAAACTAGTTATAAGAATTTCACTGTAACACTATTCCTTTCTTTTAAAGACTTTTCGTTCGAATAACTGGTTACGGAAATGAAGATTTTGATGTAGAAATTAATTCCTTAAATCACCTTTTCTAGAGAAACAAGCTTCGAGTTACGTAATTTTCAAATCCAAGCTACTTTACAGAGAACGACCCGGAAGACCATTATTACTACTTAACACGGAACAAGATTTTTGGTTACTATTTTCGTTAATAGATGGCGCAACAATACCGTTAGCTTTATGAATAATTCTATACGTGCATAAGAAATACTCAAATATTAATTTGCTAGTATGTTATCTGAAAATCGATGTTTAGCCAGTTTCCTTTTTGTGTTCTTCAAAATGTTTGTAAACTTATTTTAAAGATAAGAATCGAACAGAAGTATTAATAAAATTTATCGATGAAGTACTAATCACTCTATTTAAACTGGTATGTGTAGTTAGTAATGTATGGATGGATGAACATTATAATTAGATTAAATATTTACTGAAACTAAATTCTAGATTTATACCAAGTAAATATCCTCTCAAAAATCGTAGCAATTATACATTCATAGATTCTTATTAATGATATTGGGAATGATTTGTTGCAAAGAAAGAAAGAACTAAAATTATACATTACAGCGATAAACGTATTAGAAAAGCGATTTATATATTTTAGTATTATAATAATACTCACACAAATCAATTGTTAAATAACAGGAATGGAGAAATATATTTTTAGAGAAGTTAAATGCAATTAGTTTTATAATAATATCTAAATAAGTAGAAATTTAGTTTTAAAGAGATGAATATTCGAGTACAATACGATATTTGTTTAATAATCAATGATTAAGAGGAAAATTTTATTTTTAAAGGAAAATTTTCTTATTATTTCCGATTTAATTGGTTTGATACGGTGCCATCTAAAGATTGTTTTCTTATTGTTTGGAATTAGATTTTCTCGTATTTTCAATAAACCATGATCATAACTGGCCCTCACCCCCTCACAAAAAGTTTGGAATTTAATGTATAATTTATGTAAAATTTAAAATTAAAAAAAAAATTAAAGTTTTTTTTAATGCCTAAGGCATGTTTAAATATGCATATTTTTTAATAAATGTTTTCCGAAGTATCTCGTAATATACTGACTAAAACTGTATGTGGATCTCCTTACTACTTAATTCATTAATTTTTTGTTAAACGAGGAAAAAATTCTCAAAAGTAAATTTATTTTTACTGATATCTTCTTATTTAAAAAACATTACTATATACTTTATAGTAAATTACATGCATAGTTCTGTAAAAGGTATATTTCAGAATACATATATTCATGAAAATTTCATACTCTTACTGAAATTGATAAAAAGGTTTTACACTATCCAAAATAGAACATGAATGAAACTTCATTATTGAAAACACATCAATTTAAAGTTTTCTTTCTTTGAAAGTATGAAATGAAATCTATAGAATAGTTTGACGTTAAAAAATGTTAATTTACTTATTTTAAGCTCATTACCCTAAAAAGTAGCCCACATTCAGGACAATAAAGTACTATAATATGTAAAATCAATGCAGGAGTTAACAAAACGAACGAAAGATAACTATGTCATAACACTTAATCTTATCAATTATAAAAAGAAACACACCTCAGAACTGATTCAATGCTTAGCTTTGCTACTCACATAGTAAATTATATGTGTGCATGAAATATTTAGTCACTTTTTCCCATTATTTTAAAAGCCTCAGTTTGCTGAAAACTATGCACAAATGAAAGCATAATGTAAAAATCTCTCCAAATTTAAAAACTTCATTTAACAATGATTTTTACGTAAAATATATGAAAATTGAAAAATCACACCCATGTATTTGCTTAAATAAATTCCTTAAAATATTTCAATTATAATTGTAGTTAAAATTTCATGAATGCTATACGTATAACATCGCTGGAAAAAAAATATAATTTTTTGAGAGTTAAATTGTTAGCTATAATTACTGTTTTTTGCAATATAACTCCTTCAGCCTCTCTATCGCGACTCTCAGTCTGAGTTTATCTTTCCTAACTCTCCTGCTTCACTTCATTTCCACCTGCTTTCTATCTACATATTCACGTTTCATTTTTGGTTGGGTAAAGGTAGTTTTGCAAAATCAATCAACCTTAATTAAAAGTCCCCAAGGTTAGTGAAGAGAAACCGCGCATAGCCCAATGTCACAAGGTTACGAGGATGACACCTAAGCAGGCATCTCTTTCTTCTAACATCCACACCACATAAATGGGGAGACTTTGGGTTCAAAAAGGCACATATTTGCTGGAGCATAATGTAGAGTTGTGTTTCATCCGAGTTTTGTATGTAAACAAATTTTTACTCGATCAAATGATAAGAAGTGGGTTAAAATTCGAGTTCAAATTTTGAAAAGTCATTGAGAAGATTTACGTACATACGAATGTAAGTTAAATAAAATCTCATAAAAATATTGAGACTCTAAGTATATTATTGTATAAATGTTCTTCAAGTGTAATTGATACGATTTTCTTTATTTACAACACGTAGATTACTTCATGTTTAGTCTGTAAAATAAAGAAAAGTTCAATAAGTAAGTTAATTTTAGCCTATTATCTATTTATTTATAAAAATTATTTGAGAAATAAGGAGTATGTTGATAATATTCAGAAAACAGAACACGATAATCTATTAATTTAAGCAAAAATATAAAGTGTAGTAAAATACATGTATTTTTTAGTACGCTAATAAATTCAGAATACTATATTAATATGAGGAATTTTTCTATTTACTATAAATGTTCTTCATCATTTGATCTTTGTCAAATATGCAGAGATGCAACCTATGTGGTAAAATGCTATTTTGTAATACGACAAAAAAAAAAAAAAAAAAAAAACAAGAAAGAAAAAGAAAAAAAACTGCGATGTCAGTAAATCATTTTTTAAATCTATATTTAAAGTTGAGAGCAAGAGAAGTACTTTATCAATGAAATATATGTATATATATAAAGTGTCTCTCATTCAAATCCTACTTAATGCATCAATTCTAAATTAGGATCAACTAATAAATTCTTAGTTTACCAATTTACTCTTAATAATTCTATCTATTCATAGAATCAGCCGATTACTAACTTAACAATAAATCTAGAGTTTCCTTCAATCATGAAAATTAATTATCATTCTTCATTCCAAAGTGTAAATATCCATGAACAAGTCATTAATCTCTATCCCCCTTCATTTCTTTCATTTCTATTCCTTTTTACATCATTTTATTTAATTCGATACATTTCTTATCTTCATTTTATTTATGAAATCACGTTTAGTTTCGGTTGGGAAGAAATTGTAATTTTATGCAATTTAAATAACTGGAATGTCCTTGAGATTACCGAAGAGAAAATCGCGAATAATTATACCAACTGGAAAATTAAACAGCCAAATGGCTAAGACCTTAAACAGAAATTTAAAACGAAAAATATGTATCTTATTTATAATTAATAAACACAATATCAACATGCCATCGGATACAGAAAAATCCTACTTTTCACAATTTCTTTTACAATGTTTGCATCTAATCTCTTTCATTTCACAACGGGAGCAGAATTCATTCCAGAATTAAATGAAAAAAATACAGCAATTCTAAAAGTTATTTTATAAGTTATAAATTTCTTTTTTAAAGGATATCTTCATTTAATCTACTGAACTACCGGGATCTTGCCGAAAACGTGGTCTTTTGGCATGTACTCGAAAACTCTCAACATTCTGGAATGACTTTTCCAGGAGCTGATTGCTGCCACCGCGGGGAACATAAAAAGACACATAAAAGTATTTTATTCGGGAGGCTGGGTTCAAATGGAGAATTTTGGGCAAGTTGACAGCAAGTGGCGATTTCTGTACTTATAATGCTTAAAGTACCCGATGAGATGAGAGATCAAAGTACTGGGCATCAATTTCTGGAAATGGCAGAGCAGCGAAAGCTTTGAAAAATAAAATGTACTAATTAATTTATTGAATTATGTTTTAAAATTAATGATGCAAAGGTACATTTCTTCTTTGATGTAGGAATATATATGACTACCTGATTATCTACTTTCATTATTTGTCTTGTTTTAAAGAATGATTTAAAACTGAAAGGAAGGTGATAGTTTGGATTATATTCAAGAAATATTTATTATTTATAAGAAACAAAAAAAAAAGGACCCTTTTTTTAAAAAAATAAAAAAAAATTCTAAAAGAGATATGAAAAGAACTATTTATGTAAATTATTTTGAGGTTTCATATATTTCAAATCAGAAGTTTTAAACATTTGTATCAATCAAGAATATTCCCATATTTATGATTTTTTTTATATTTAGCCTTATTTTAAATATCTGCAATAGCTAAAGATTTCTAACGAAGCACCATTCACAAATGATAAATTCAAATTAAATTTTAAAAATTGAAATTGGATTTGCTAATTTCATTTTAACATGCTCTAAAGGTGTTTTTTTTCTTTAAAATTCTCAAAAAACTAGAAATACTCAAAATGAATATTAGAAAGGTAGTTAAAAAGTACTTGTATTTGAAAACAGACGTCATCATTAAGTTACAGCGCTGTTACCATTCGAGGCTGCTATCTGTTAAATAGTGCCGAAACAAATTTGATTTCGATTCATAAATTTAGATTTGGTGGTACATTTGTTGCCAAATCAAAATTTGATTCTGCCTCATCGAGTTATCGATGTCGTTTTACATCATGTTGTCACTGTCAGTGAAATCTAAATTCATAATTATACACCGCATATCAAGCAATAATCAAAACATTCGGTTGCTACAGATGAATTTGCTCAAAAGAAGGAAAAAAGGATCTCTTGGTCAGAAAAGTTAAGACGAATAATTTTTGAAGTGTGAAAGGTGTCATGATCATAGATACGAGAAACTGAGACTTAGACACACATCTGTCTACTGAGTCATGATATTTACTAAAAATAAACCATTTTCGATGTCACGAGCACCCTCTCTTGTAATTTCTAAGGACTCATTAAACGACCATCGAATGAGTGTAAATTAAGCGTATTATTACTTACAATGAACTATTTTGAGAATAATTTATTTTATTGGTCAATCTACATTTAATTTCAAGAGAATTTCTTCGAATACTTCTTTTCATCTACATATCTTCAATACTTTTACTAAAAATTAACATTGAAAAAATGTTTGAATGTGTTTCTCCAAAAACGATTTTATTTTCCAAATACCTTACATAGGGAACGAAATAGTAATAGAAAAAGTAGTTTAATTAAATCAAATCAGATTAATTTAAACTGAAGTCTATTTTCTATTGATATTGTCTCAACAGTTATAGATCCTAATAATCATTTAAAGCAATAGACGTAATAGTAATTAACCTTTAGGTAATAACAATGGTAAAAAACGAATTTTTCGAACAGGGTTTTCTTTCAAACTTAACACTCTGTTTAATACTAATTTTTTATACCTAAAAATTTTAGACCAAAAGTGAAAGTTGAAAAATTAAAAATTAATTTTTCATTAATTTTCTAGTAAAATAATAATTAACGAAAGTGCTTTTAAGCAGTTTATCCCTTCACTTTGGGCGGATTTGGCGACCATTTGGCGACTTAGCGAGAAACTTGATGCAAAATTTAATTTCTTAAATAAATAGTTTTAATCAATTAATTTTTATTAATTATAGTTAAATTGATGATAAATCAGAATGCGTAATACTAACAAAAATATGTTTTTACAGCCACAGTGGATTTATATGAAAGTAAGCAAGTATTTAAAGGAATATTGAAAGGTAAATATCAAGAAATTTTGAGAAAAAACACTAAAAAAAAATCTCATAAATACTTAGGTGTATTTGGTTTGATTTTTTAAATGCAATGTACGTAAACTGTGCAACTATGGAATTCAAAAAGAGATTCAATGTAAATTTGATCATCATTTAAAATTTGATGGGATTTAGGGACCATAGAATATATAGAATAAAATCAATGTATTAGAAAATGTCATTGGTACGATAGAGGGAAATCAAATTTAGGAAATGGTTACTAAATATTAGCAAAATATTTCTAAAGAATTTAATTTTACTGCACATGTAACATTCGTAACTATTTACTTCATTACAAGCCCTTTCAATAATTATATATGATGGATGCTTTATAAACATATTTTGACGTAGATGTTGGAGCATGTTGAATTGAACGAATAATAGATACTTGAATAACGTGGTTTATAAGTAGACTTAGAATAACTTCACTTGGCTGAGAACACATGGAATTATGTATTCCGTTAGAATATACCAGAACACCCCGGTCTGGTTGTGGCGGCTTCCAGCGTCATTTTTTGACGTCATTTTGACTGCGGAGCTGTAAGGAGATATAAAGAAAAGGAGCAAACGATCTTTTCTCCACTCACTTGCTTCGCAGATTCTGGACCTGTGAAGGTCGAGTCTGAAAGTTGTGAAAATTAAGTTTTAAATTTGTAAATTGTAAGTTTGAAATAAATGAATAGTTCGTTGCCTCTCGAAAAAAAAAGCAAATATTACGAAAATATCGTTTGCTTAAATGATTATGGAAAAGATTTGCTCCTGTGCGATTGGCAACAAAAACATTATTATTATTATGTGTTGCTCTGTAAATTATTCAAAGGGTCTACTGTTGTAATAATTAAAGATGTTTCTGTTTGCATTAAAATAAGCATTATTTAAAATCTTCAACATTTGAAGTTTCTTTTACATGGAGTGTAGTCCGCTTTCGGTGTGGCTAATTAATTTAAAGGAACAGTTTTGTGCAGCTAAAGTGAAATGTTTAATGTAACAGCTCTCCGGAACGACAGAAAAGTTACTTGCATTCCGCACACCTTCTGAAAGGAAATTATGGGGAATTGACGGTTTTATCAACACACCCCTTCCCCATATCGTAACTTAAATAATATCCTGGAATATTTTAGAAATTTTAATAGAAAACAATGAGAAAGAGAGAAACAAAACTTTAAAGTGAATTTTAATGTTGTCAGCACTGAGTTTTGAATCTTCTGTGCCTGTAAGCTTATAAACATCAACTATGAAAAAAATCAACCATTGAAAAAATTTCTTACGTACAATATTGTTTTCATTTTGTATCATAATATAGCTTCAAATGCGCAAATAATTATATTCAAATAGCATAAATGCATCAATACATAGATTTTAATCGAATGTAAGGGATAAACTTTAGCACTTAATAATATAATTGAGGAGTTTTGAAAAAAATACTGATTTGTGTAGGAGGAAGGATCTTAAAGTTTTATTTATTACGAAGAAATAACCGAATAATCTGGGTAAAATTTATTTTGCATGTTAAATCCTACATATGTACGTAATGTAACAAATTATAACAATTGATTTTGATTTATTTGATTTTTAGGAAGCCATTCGTTGAAGTAGTCCGCAGTATTGTAAAGTTTCAATTATCATTCCGCGGTATATCGCAAAATTTTAATTATTTTACTGAAAATAATTAGGAACAAATTTAATTTTTAAATATTATTCTTAAGATTTCTCCACATAATCACCATCCACAGTTATTCATTTCCCCCTGCTTTTCGTGACCTTTCAAAAGCTGGCATTATAGAACGCCACGAATATATATAAAAACCTATCTTTCCCATACTGCGAGTTATTACAGTATACTGTATCATGATACCAAAAAAATAAATGATAGTAACTGTAATTTACAACAACATTTACAGATGAGTTAATTAAAATGCAGAATAAATTTTATTTAAATATATTGTTTACTTCTTAGTATAATAGTTAAAAATATTTTTGCAATACTCCCTCGTACATTCTATATTTTTTTTACTTATTTTATGAACCAAGAGAACCGTAATGAATTATTTCTACACAATAATCAAGATTTCAAAGAGCTCGTTTTGTTGGTTCACGAACCTTAACCATTACATTATCTGAAAAAATTTAATCGCAATTTTTAAGATTCGGTTAAATTCCCTTTCAATGTGTTAATAGTAATAACAAAATGGCTAACAAAAATTTATATGTCAGTCCTTAATCCCAAGCAAAGACAGTCTTTTTGGTAGTTATTAACGCTAAAAAGCTCTATTCAAACTGTTTACTAAGTTATTAAAAGTAATTATTGAATGCAACAATATTTTATCAGCAGTGTATCTATAAATTGTTTGATAGTTTTGAATAAGAATTTGAATTTTTTTTGAAGACGCTATTTGCTTGTATTCAGACAAAGCGCCAACAAAAACATTTTCACTTCACTTTGCAATTCACAAGCACAGACAATAATTATTTTTAAACTCTTTATAATTTTACTGCCATTGGAAAAATCTCTATATTCAAAAAGAAACTGGAGAATGGTTGAGAAATACTTTTACATTCCAATCAGTTACAAGCTGTTGTTAAACTCCCACACATTTTGAGTTTATTTTCTTTCATCTTTTAAACAGTGAAACTTGATTCTATTTTCAAAATTTTTTGCCTTTTAAATGAGAGAAATGTTTGACAGGATTATGAAACAAAGGAAATATCCTTCTGAAACAAAAGTTATTCTTCTTGCTAATAACTATTCCTAGCATTCCTCTAACTATTATATGACAGAATGCTTTTGTCTTGATTAGGATTTAGATTTACTTTACAAAATGTTTTGATCTTGTTTTGATTAATATATACATTTTATTAAACATTTGATTTTTTTTATGTGTTTGAGAGTTTTCCGCTTTAATGCTATTAACAGAAATGTAGTAAAGGTGTTAGATAAATATATACATATTTCAGGAGCTGTTAAATTTAACGATCTTTGGAAACATTTTGAAATAATAGTAAAAACTTAATAAAGATAAGTATAATTTTTGTTCGTGAATAAAAATATATTATTTAAGGATCTCTCAAATAAGACCTTAGAAATTCTAAGAGAGAGTGCTAGGATCAAAGAAAACTGGTTTGTTTTTAGCAAGCATCCATAAAAAAAACTGTCTAAGTCTCAGTTACTGTATTACTGATCATGACACCTTTCGCAACTCAAAAATTCTTCGAAATAAGTTTACCGGCCGATGAGACCATTTTCATCTTTTTTGGAAAAAATATTTACCAGAAGCATCCCACCTTTTTAATATTTGCTTGACTTAGAGTGCATAATGATGAATCCAGTTCTCACAGACTTCGACAACTCAACGCCGCCGCAATCAAATTTTGATTTAGCAGTAAACGCTTACTAAATCAAAACTAACGTATGAATCAATGTCAAATTTGTTTTGGCTCCGTTTAACAGAAGGCACCACACAGTGATAGCCGCATATTACCTTAACCCTTTCGCTACAGGAAGAAGAACAAAGAAGTGCTTCGCTGGGCCCGCGGCTTCTTACCGCGGAGTGTTATACTGTCCCCAGACGATTTTAGATATTAAGCCTAATTCGTGAAAAAAATTCCTCTAAAATAGGCTATTCATTAAAATATTTTGGAATTTACATATATTAGTTAAAATGCATTAAACTTAATATATACGAAAGGAAAAAAGATTTAATCGAAAATTGATGTCTTATACATAAAATTACATAAATATTCATACTTTTAAGAAAATACAAAATATATTTACACATGTTACATAAATTTCATGGTGTAATGATGTGCCATTATATGGAATATATAGATATAAAAGATAAATCTTAATTTGCTGTATGGTATATTTATAAAAAAAAATTCAATGCTTAGTACAATGTCACATGTCTTACAGTCATATTTTGACGCTTCACGCAAGATTTTATTCAAAGGGCACATCTTAGTCCCCCCCTTTATTTTTTTACTTTAATGTCAATATACAGATTTTGATTCTTTTCGCTAACATTACTGTCCGATTAATTTATTATTTAGCAAATCTTAGTATCAGATAAACTCTTTCTTTTCGTCATGATTGTCGCTACAAATAAAACTGACCGAATGAAATTGGAACAGCTGGAAACATCTGCTACAAAAAGCCCTAACCCCCATAAAGGGCCATAAATTCTCCTTTGAATTTCTAAGAAGCAAGCAAGAAAGAAAAAAGCAAACCGAAATCAAGTGCACTCTTTAAATCATGTCATTACATTTAAAGAACCGTGAGCTTTTAACAACTGCCTCCCTCCTGGTAGCCAGAAGTGAAATCCAAGCCCATATCACCGAGGTCAACACTCCAAATAACCTATCTATATGGATTTTGCGGTATTGTAACGCCATATAGGAACATTAAAAAAATCAAATAAAACGTTCTCATGGAGCGTATCTCTATTGATACGTTGGGCTGTAGAAGACACTCCCCAGGGTATCGCCCGTGATACGCTGGGCACAGGAGAGCCAACACGAGCGTATCGCCTGTGATACGATGGGAGCGAACGGGTTAATGATGCCACCTATCTTCCATTACCATCAGTTTTTGATCCACCTTCATAGTATAGTTTATAGATTAGAATATTACGTATATCTGACTATTTAGTCACGATAGCGAAGTTATGTTACATGTTGTTATTTAGGAAAATATTACAATCGTTCATGATATAAAATATTTGAATTTTTTTAAATTATTCTGGAACTTTAAAGCAATTATACTTTCAAGACATGACAGAAAATTACTCTCGTGTTGGTGCGACTCGCATAGCAAGCAGCGAAAACATGAAAAAAGAACGTTAAGCAGAGCAGACCACTTTTATTCCACAACATATAACGGAAGCTCCTCGAAATAATTTTGTTCAGTCAACCTCTAAAAAGGGCTCGTAATGTATTACAACACGCTCTACTTAAAAGAAAAAAAAATCAGAATAATCAAAAGTGGAAGAAAATGTCTTGTCTTAAGAAATTGAAACTAAAAGAAAGGTACTATATATTGAGGTTTTAATAATTAAATTTTTGTATGCATACATACAAAATATATAAGTATCAAGAAATACATCTATTTATTTCTCTTGTTTACTACATATTAGTGCATTTTCATCATAAATTATAGTAAATCGAAGAAAATTGTTTCACATCTTTTGCTTCAGTCAAAATTTAATATTAGTACGAAAATCTTAAGAAAATTTTTAAAATTTAAATATGAAATAAGTATACGAAGAGATTTTTATAGGAAGAGGGGAAAGAACTTGTTTGTTCCTTTGAGAGTAATTCAAGGAGAAAATATTTTTAATCGATTTTACGTCTCTTTCCAAAGGCAGATAAATGCATACCTTCAGGTCATACATTCTCATACGTATGCTGTAGTAATATATCCTAATATGTAGCCGGAAATAATATATCCTAATAAGTATTCTGAAGTAAGACATATTTGTAAATATTATGAAACAGTACATCCTTATATGTATTCTGAAGTAATATATCTTAATTTTTATCCAGATGTTGTTACATTATTGTGGAAATTGATTCAAAATATTATATTGCAGGTATCCTATAGTAATATATTCTCAATGACAACTGTAAGAGAAAAATGTCTCAATGTCCTGATGTATGATTTATTGTTTATTAAGATCATACTTAGAAGCTACGCGACAGTTATTAGCGAAGAACCTCGTAATTTTGATCCTCAGGTAAGTGTAAAGAGCGGAACCTCTCCTATCCTAACTTCTTTACAACGCCAAGTAAATAGAAGTAATGTAACATCATCAGTATAAATTGATATATTATATAATGTTTGATATATAGTAAAGTGACATATCTTCATAAACAATCTGAAGTATTAATGGTATATCAAGATTAACCTGGTGATATTAAATTGGATGATAGCTCAAGGAAATAAATTTCAAATTAATACGAGAATGGATCAAAAAGTACTTGCATTTAAAGATAAAGGGCATCATTGGATAAATTGTTGTTACCATTGGGTGCTGCCATCTGTTACACTGAGCCGAAAGAAATTTGACATTGATTCATAAATTAGTTTTGATTTGGCAATCGTTTACTCCCAAATCAAAATTTAATTGCCGCCGCGTTGAGTTGTCGACGTCTGTGAGAACTGGATTCATCATAATGCACTGGGAATCAATTCAAAATTCGAGCGTTGGGTTGATTTCGGTAAATCTTTTCTAAAAATGGCGAAGATGGTTTCATCGGCCGAAGAATATTTGTTGAGCGGAAGGCGTCATGATCAGGAATATGAATAACTGAGGCTTAGATAGATGCTCAGAGAGTCATGATGCTTATTAGAAGTAAAGGCTATGAACACCATCTCTTGGAATTTCTAAGGACTTATAGAACTTTTAAGACACATAGCGTACATTGATAGAGTAAAATAATATATAACAAAAATAAATTGTTCGGTGCGAAGTTTTACAAAGAATAAATTTAGCCATCAAAGGCGGAATCAGTTTATAAAACAATTATTCTATTAAATATTAGAATTAAAGCAAATAATTAGATATTAAAGCGGCATTTTCAGACATTAAATTTAAAACAAGTGATAGATTAAATTATATATATTTTGATCTAAATGTATCTAAAATGATAGGAATTAAGATAAATTATTAAGTTGAATATATATTTTAATCTAAATGTAGTTAATGCTGTAGTAGAATGAAAATAAATGATTCACGTGTATTTAACACCTTATTTTGAAAAGTGGTCATTTACGCTATTTCGTCAAAAGCGCTATTAACTGTAGCCCATGCGGTAGCTAATATATTCCAATGTTACTATGAAAAATCGAAATCTGGGAGAAGTCAAATTTTCCGTTGAAAATCATAATTCACATACTCTCTTGGTAAATATCAAAGATATTTACTAAACATCATTATATATCTCATTTGCAGATGCAAATATCGACTTCCAACATGCACTAATTTTGAATGTTGAATTAAAATACTCTTGTTACTTTAAGATAAAAAAAATAACCATTTTATATACTTCATTATCAAGTAATGTTGTGGTACATATAACATTTCTCAAAATATCAGAAAGCTTAATTAATAGAACATATAAAAAAGCTGAAATAAGCTTAATCAATTAAATGACGTAATTAATTTGTTACTTTAATTTTAATACGTGCTAATGATTTTTTAATGTTTTATTCGGACATTAAATGTCTTCAACTTTGGTAAAAAGTGAAGATTAATGTTTGGAGTCTATATATTTTGTGTAGCCCTCATCTTTCTAATCTATAATATCTACTCACCAAAATGTGTATTAAATATCGTAACGTAAGCATAATTACAATCGCCAGGCTACATAGGACTTACAATTGAGAAAAGAAATTATCTCCTTAAAATTCCTAATAAATTTTTATTTTCATAAGCAAAACTTCTTTAAGTACAAAATTACTGCCAAGTATAATTGCTACCATTTACAACACTTCTAGAAATATATATATTTACAACAACAAAAAATAATAATTCGAAATAAAAACCAACGTTTTTAAAAACAACGTTTTTATATGGTGGCAAAGTTTATTAAAAAAATTATTAAAATATTAGTTAAAACTGGTCGCAAATATCTAAATATTGCATTGTTAGGCAAATAAGAACGGTTCCCAAAATTTCAGAGCTCTAGCTTGATGGGAAGTTGGTTAAATTAACAATAGACAATTTGATGACACACTGATACACATACATACAGACACACACCAAGTAAAATACATAACAACGTTAAAACCAACTAAAATTAATTAATCCGGTAAATTAAATGGTTGGAATACAATTTAGTCAAACCACTCTTGGAGACAGGAATTGTTTGGCGGTATTTTGCCAAATGTTGCTAAATTGGTCCGCGAAACGGACTTAACATTCATCCAAAAAAAAAAAAAAAAATTCGCCAAGTTTGGCAATTATTCAAATTGCGCCAAGTGATTGGGCTAAACTGCATTATTTAAAAAAAATATGAGTTAAAACTTGTCGCAAGCGTCTAAATATTGCATTGTTAGGCGAGTACGAACGATTCCAAAAATTTCAAAGCTCTAGCTTGATGGGAAGTTGGTTAAATTAACGATCGAAAATTTGATGACACACACACACACCAAGTGAAATTCAGGAAAACGTTGTAAAAACAGATGATTTTTCAATAAAAATCAATTATTAATTTTATTATTAACTCAAGAGAAAAGGATAAATTATAACGTAGACTGTAATATTCTCTTTGGATATTAAAATAAAAACAGACAGGTACAATATGAAATTAAATATACTTTAAGAAAACCAAACGTAAGTATTATAATCAAATTATGTTATAATGTTAATCTTTTGAACTTAAAACTGCGTATCTCTTATTTTATTCCCATGCATTTTTATTGACGCCATTTTCTCAAAACAACAACACATTATCATTTGTTAGTTAAACATATGCATAGATTTTATGATTAATGTTCTACAATCGTATTTATTGTAACAACTTAAACTGTTATGACACTTTGAAGGTCCGTTTCTTTTCAACTCCTAGTTTAGACCTGTATTCGAGCTAAATTGTCCTTGCCGACATACAGCGGCGATATTCCAAATGTACAAGAATATAACCAAACATTTGGTCTTGTACCGACATATTTGGTATGTTTTGAAGTTCATAAGAGAATATTGCGCTCGCAATATGCACTTAGCTTAGATCTTTCACATTTACAGCACTACATAGACATTTATATACTGCTGTTTGTAGAAAATGCAACACCATGAAAGAATCATCAAGTCAAATAGAGGAGTTGGTACAGAGAACTGTACCGAATACAGATAAGTAATTAATTTTCAAAACAAAAAAACAGATGCGGCGTGAAATCGGTATTTGGTGCACGCAGCCATACATGCGCTACCAATAAGTGCTGCTATACGTGGCAGCAAAGTCAAACAGAATGTTGAATATCTGGCGGAAGAAGAATTCCGCTATCGGCAGCAATGCTGGCCAAAGTTCGTCTTCCAGAGCTGCAGGACGCAGCGAGACGCCGATAACCATATCTTTACCACGTTATCAATAGGCGACATATCGGTGAGATAACTAGGCAAGGAAAGTTGCATGCGTTGTGAACAGAAGTCTCGAACAGTCCACGCAACATGGGCGTATTATCAAAGGTCGCTCAGGGATGCCTTGAGGAAAGGAACGACTTCGGGCTGCTTAGCACTTCCACGGACGTACCTGTTGCTATTGAGATTACTTACTCGGATCCGGTGGATCGTCGCGATACGAAATCGCACCCCCAGACCTGCTCAGCTGTTCGACCCACTATGTGGTTTCAATAATACACTCAGGAGGCAGCGTTGGCCGGCATAACGTCTAACACGAACACGGCCATCGTAGTTACAAATTGAAAGCGCTGATTCATCTGAAGAAAGACAACGGTGCCCAATCAACTCGCCTGTCTCTACAATGCTCAAGAGCCCTGCCGACACCGTCGATGATTCGCCGTGAGGGAAGTCCTGTATAAAGGCACCCTTACGCAATCACGGCGCAACCAGACGACGACAATTGGCGAAGCCGACAATTGTACACCTGGCAGTAGATAACGTGCTGCCCAGCTTCTGGAAGGAAGCTGTTGCGTCATTCACCGCCATGCGGAGCAGGTTGTCGATCATCGCGCTCTGACGTCACCCTTCTGTCGTCAGTGCCTGGTACCGAGTTGTTCGGTTGCTCGTCGATCCACTGCTTCGCGCTCACTGTGGAACTGTTCCTTTGCGCCCGCAGGCTGCTATTGCGCGATGGGAAAATCCTCCTTCTCGAGCCGATTATCCTCCTCGGTCTTCAAACTCCGTAAGTTGCTTGAATTTCTTGTTCGTCGTGGAAGCGCTCAGGTCTCTCAGCGTTTGCCACTAACGAATAATCGCGTTTTCAACGATACGCTACGGCACTGTTTATACGCTTTCATCAATTCAGAGACCATGCCTGATAAACTCGAACTTTATTAATTTACATAAATATCCTATAATTGATTTTAACAATTTCATTTTGATTCTGGTAGTTCCTTCTTGGTGTTTGCATTTTCTGAAACAGTTTATATGTTTATCTACTACTTATTTTATTTTTAAGTGTCATCAGAATAAGTATTCCGTATATTTCAAAGACTATAATAAGCGATTTAAGGTGAAATATTATAAATAGACTTTAATTTTAAAAGAATTACATTTATAAAATTTTCTTAATACAAAGTCCCTAATGCTCTTTTATGCATTTTTTAAAGGCTTTAGAATCTTTCATGAAAATATGTCATTATCAGACTTTTTTAATAAAATTGCATGAAAGAAAAATGTCAATACATTGATGCATTGACTTTCGTGATTTTTTTTTAGCAGTTACTGCATAATTTGGAATTATGTGTGAACCTATCATTTGGGGAAACATTTCAAAGCTCTGGGAAACTATTTAGCTTTTGTCAATTCAATTCTACGCAACCTCGTTACTACCTGGCTCCTGTCTTCTGATGTTGAAACACTACGTTGAGAACGTCTGGTGGCTACACTGGCCGTTATTGAAGGAATACAATTTCACTTTCATACCGAGAATGGGTGGAAAGCATCATACGTTCATAATATGAGAGTCCCCACTAACTGCAACTTCCATAAGTAACATAGAAGAATACATAACGTAGAGATGTGCGCATCCTGGCAGTCCATGTTCGTGGACTTGGGAATCTTACTGTCTGATCGCATTCTACATGTCATGCGGACATTCTGCAATCCCGTACTTTATTATGGTGCGTATGAACGTCTATCAGTGTCCCTAAGTTGATGGATATAAAATACATCACCTTTCTATTAAGTTTATGTTTCTCTGTACCCTGACAAAAACCGTTTACCACAATTTTCTTGTATTGCATATTGGAAAAATGCATTGTTAGTTCATGGGTTCCTCAAAATTAAGTTATTAAATGTTTTCTCTATATAATTTGACTTCTTGTTTAAATTAACACCGACGTGTTTTTAGAGATGCGTTTTTTCGGCTTCCTTTACTCGTACTAAGCCAGTACCAACACATTACGAAGTGATACGGTACAATACGTATATAAATATGCTATAAAGATTTAATACGATGTATATATATATATATATATCTAAAATAATATGAATGTTTATACATTATAATTATTATATTATATAGCAATAATATATATATATATATATATATATATATCTCTATATATATATATATATATGTAATATATACATATCGAGAGAATAATATGAATACACTGGTTATCATAAATTGGAAAAATCAAAATAGCGATAACTCTTTCAAAAGTAAATGACAAATTGCAAAAGTTGCGTATGTTGTCCACTAAGGTGGCGAAATTAAAGTGCAATATACCAAATTAGGTACGGCAGCACTCAGAAACTTGCGTCATCTGCTGGGTATAAAGGTCCAGGTTGAGGCACCGCAAATTTTACTGTGATTGCACGACATTGAAAAAAAAAAAAATCTAGGACAGCCAATTCTTGGCCTCAGGCATCATTTGCCCTAGAACTACGTGACCATCCAAGAACTAAGAGGCAGGGCAGGAGTCAGTAAGAAGTGGCCAGATGGCTAAATGTGCGTCCATCTGTGGTTCATAGACTTTGGTAATTTCAAACCACAGATTCGGCATCCTAGGAGAGAGAGTTCAGGTCAGGAACCCGGCCAACTGTTATGACCAGTGCCGATGACCGATGGCTGACTAAATTGCACCAGGAATAGAACCATACTCCGACACATCTTAGATCACTCTCTTGCTTAGCCACCGGAAGGTTGTCTAACGTCAACTGTGCTGAAAACCACGAAAGTGAGATGCAGCTGCGAGACAAACCAACCATTGCGCGTACCTTTCACATCTGCCATGGAGAGACCGTTTGCAGTGGGCCCGACAACTGTCCACTGGACGTCAGATCAGCAGGCCTGTTCTCTTTGCGGATGAGTCAGTTTAGTCTAGAAAGTGACAGTAGACGGTGGCTTTGATATGGAAGACCTGGGACCCGTTATCATCCTCAGAAAGTGAAAGAATTGCATACGGAAGAGCAGTGTCTGTGTTTGGGAGGCATATCGCCGGGAGGCGCACAGCCTCCCTTGGCTCTCCAGGGAACCGCTCCCGGGTTTATCGAGACAACATCTGCTTGATGCCATGTGCGCCCATATGCCGGGGCGATTGGTGGTGCTTCTGTTGCAGGACGATAATGCCGAACCACACAAACTCGCATTGTGAAACAATTGCGCGCATGCGGTGGCCCAGCTCGATCCCCGGACTTGAATCTATCGGTTGTTTGGGATGCTCTGGGAGGCGTGTATCACCATCAATCCGCCCCTCAGACCCAGCATCTTCTTCACAAAAACGTGGCTCTACTTCCTATTAATTTGATAAGACCTTTATAATTAGAAAGCATCACACACATCGCTGTTTAGTGCTGTGACCCATTAAATCATATTCCATATTAAAATTACACTGTACAAACTGATACTTCCAATTTGTTTTATTTTATACGTATTGCTAATTTCTCTACTACTATTAATGTCTGATAATTTCTTTTTATGTTTGTTACTTATGTATTTTGTACTATTGTCGTTAAGTTTTACCATAAATTCCATGTGTAATTTCTTGGAGTTATCATGATTTTGTGAATTTTTGTATTTATGATAACCAGTGTATACATTATAATCGTGCAGTGGTGTATATATATATATATAAGAATAATATAGATATTGTATAATCATTACTGCGACAATTATTTATAAATATATATATATATATGTATATATGTATATATACTGAGAATTTATGAAAGAATAGTATTTAAAAAACAAAAAAACTTGAGAAAGAAATGTAACAATAGAAAAGAAAAAAATAAAATGAAAATATAGGACCCAACCCAAGTCAAAAGAAACAGTATCGGGCTGAGGACCGATTGAGCAGGTTAAACTAGTTTAGTAATTCCAGCCTTCACATGGGCTTGGTAAGAGTGATTAGAATCCAAGAGTGCAAATATATATATATATAATATATGTATATATGTATGTATATAACCTATATATATATATATGTTTCTATCTCCTCTATAAAATATATATATATGTATATATATATATATGTAGCTATCTCTCTCATATATATGTATGTATATACATACTCTCTCTATGCATATATGTACATGCTCGACATACATATATTTTTATATATAATTACCGCAGTAATGATTATAATGTACAATATCTATATTATTTCTGATAAGACGATAAAAATGTCAGTTTTCTATAAAAAAAATTACTTTTAAAGTTTTTTCATTAGAACACAACAAATAAATTTGATTTACGGAAAAATATTTTTCACATACATATGAAAAGATTTTCATTTCTCAAGCTTTTTTTTAATTTTTTACAAATATAAAAAAGTAAATACATTGATATCTATTTTATTGAAAAAATAGAGGCTTCAACTCAAAACTACAAAACGAACAAATTTAGCTTTAAAAAATATAAAGCTCGAATAAACCTTTAAAAGTCCATCCCGTTTACTAATATTTTAAACTCCCCATGAAATAGATTCTAATTTTATTTTGTGAAAAAGTAAACTTCTGAGAGTCAACATACGATATCATTATTTAACCGTCAACTGTGTCATAAGTTTTTTTTATCCGTAACTCAAAATTTTGAGACAGGAATCGGAAAAAAAAAATTCTATTGAAAAAACAATTTTTTTCCTTCTTTAACCGTAGTCCCTCTCTACTAACGATTATTTAATAGAACAAAATACTTCTTCCTAACCAATGCATTTAAAATACATTGAATGGTTTGTTTTGCAGTATATAAAAGAAATTTTTGATCTTTGATAAAACAGCATAGGAAAAATAATGTAGCATGCAATAATAAAGAAACTCTACACAAAGTGCAAATACATATTTAAAAGCATTAAAACTAAAAGATATCGTGCTACCAGCCATTATAAAAAATTTATAATGATGATTCGTAAATTTATTAAATAAAACAACGAATTTTAACACAACCAATTTCATACAAATGATGAAAGGCATTTCTAACATTGCTTTTTAGAAGGAGCCAAAGCTGAACTCTTAATAGAAATAGAACTTAGGAATTCTATTGCTTAGCGATTAACAAATGATTAATTCTGTTCTTTGAATATCCCTACAGAAAATATCAGGGAATGCTCAGATCAGGGGAAAGAGTTTCTTGGTTTTAAAAAACACCGGCAAATATGCCGAAAGGTTATTGAAGCTATGGGCCCGATTCAATATTTTACTAGGCGTAGCCTCTCAAGAAATATTTAGTGGATCTGCGCGTTAAATCTTGTTGTTTTTCACTACAAATTTTTGATATGTCATTACTTAAACTTTTGGAACACCTAGTATATAGGTGCATTAATATCGTTCGCATAATATATCTTTGATATTTTGTGATTAAAATGTCATGCATCTATGCCCATAACTTTTTAATTCTCCCTATGTTCCAAATCCTTTCTTGAAAATTACACGTTCCTCCCCGTAATGGAAATTTCTTTTGCTCCTAGATGTTGTTTTTGTGATGAAAACCGAAGAAGATTACGACCCAAGTAGAGATGAAGTGAGATAAAAAAAAAAGTCATTCTATCTAACCTGAAACCTGATAACTTTCACTTTTTCTCAGAGATGGAGGAGAATTTTTTTAAGAGACATAATTATCATTCCATTGATATGATGAAAGTTGCCAATAAGACCTAGTGTCGACAACCACCACCGAAGTTCTTCTCCTACAGGTTTGTCTGCTTGGCACACGTCATGACGTAATGCGTAGGATGAATGAGAACTAGGTCAAGGAAAGATTTATTGGATAAATGCAGCTTTCAAATTCAATAAGGATTGCAAAAATCCGGTAACAAATATAAAAGTTATTGCAATTGAGACAAAATTATAGTTTTGCACATTTCATAAGTATATGGAACATTCGATCACAAATTATTATGTAATTTTTAATTATGTGCAGATTAAAAGAAATAAAAATCAAATGAATACTTTAATATATTAAAAATATAGACATTTTTTAAGAAAAAAAATATTTAATGTTTTTTTCTTCTTTTCAATAAATAATTTCGAAAGTATTAATAACTGGGCAGAACTGTTAAGATAAAAACTATTTTCATTAGAAAATATTTATTAAATCTAAATCTAATAATAAATCTGAACACTTTATACATTACAATTATTTTTAAAAAAATTAAACTACTTATTTTTTGCCCCACGCTTTAAATTAAACCTTTAGTGTTCCATACAACTTCTGTATTTATACATAAAATCGAAGTAAATTTCTTATAGCACGGATCGATTTAACGTTAGAAAAGTTTTGTAGAAGATTTTTAAAGAAAAGTTGAGCCATGTAATGTGTTTTTAGGTGAGTAGTTCTGCTTCACAGAGACGAGGGATTTCTCCTGTCCAAAACACTAAAAACCTTAGGATTAAGATTGAAGGAAAAAAAGGAATCTTCTTCACAGCATTTTTTTTTTTTATTTTACCTCCGACTTTGGGTTTTAGAAGATCTTTTGATGCTTTTCACAGTTAAAAATTTACGTTGAAGTGAACTCTGAGACTGAAACATTTTTAACATATTGTTTCCAAAAACATTTCTATCATATTGCTTCTAAAAAAAATTTAAGCTTCTATTTATAAAAAACTTCGAAGAAAATATGATTTTTTAGTACTCGCTCACTTTAAAAATTTCAGTTTTAATACTTAAGACATAATATTATTTTTATGAAGCAAGTTTCTATGAATAATTTGTTGGAGAAAAACATTTTTGTAAAATACTTTTTTTTATTTAGTTTTGCTGTAAAATGCTCCAGGGTGCTAATATATGCAAGGGAAAATAAAACAGAAAATTCAAGATTCTATCCTTTTGTAACATTTATGTTTTAAAAATTATTTGTAGAGCTTAAGAATTTAATGTGATTATTAATGAGATTTTAATCATTTTATTGAATTATAACAGTATTTTTTGGTCAAAAAGTATTTCGTTCTTTTTGCGTTCAATATGGACATGACTTTTTTAGGTTATATTTGCATTTAGGTATCATTTTTAAAAATCTATAAGCATACAAAATATTCTATAAGCATACAAAATATTCTATAAACATACAAAATACTCAGTAAGCATACAAAACATTCTATAAGCATACAAAATATTCCATAAGC
>BMAW01010402.1:0-15560 GCA_019974015.1 Nephila pilipes
TCCAGTTTCTTTTCTTTTCACATTGCTCTAACAAAAATAGATAGACGCTTACATTAAAAACAACAGAATTTAGCTACCAACGAGCATGAATGAAATATCTCTTTTTCTTTTTAAGAAAATTGATATTTTTATTAATATGTTTTTATCGATAAAATCCAAATAAGCTTGAAAAGTCTTTTGTTATCCTTTAGTATAATATCGATCATAGAATTTTTATAAATCTTTATGACATATACTTTATATTATTTATAAATAAATGCGGAGGTTTTATGACAAAAATTTTTAAAATAACTTCCTGTTGTTGTTTTGATGCAATCCCATTCTCATTCTCTTTCCCGGCCCAAACAAGAGGGATGATGACAGATGGCTATATAATTGGCAAAAGGCAACATCAATATCCACGTACTCTTATTTCAGTCATGCCAAACATTATAATGTAATCGAAAGAAAATGTATTATACCTTGAAAAGCCATGTTTGTTGATTTTATTTATCAATCAAGGGAGCTTTATTTGCTCCAACATTAATCTATTCAATTATTTGAAATTTTTAAAAATTGACATTTGAATCTAAAATACCTTCAAATTATTCTAAAATTGAATTTGATTAATCTGTATGTATATTTTATATAGAATTATCGTTAATATCTATCGTTTCTTATTTTCAATCAAAAATAAACGAAACTCTAAAAATGAATTCATTTAAGTTCTGAATATTTCTGTTGATAGGAGGGGCAAACATTTTTAAAAAATAATTTTACAGGAAAACGAAATTGAAGAAAGCATCTCAGGATGAAAGTTTTCCTTGACAACCGATTTTTTGACTGGAGAATCTGTAAAAGCACTTTCTCCTTCCACATATTTTACCGACAGTGAAAGGCGTTTGCAGTTATTTTTATTTGTCATAAAGCTTGGCAATCGGAACTTGCCGACTTTTTATTTATCAACTTTTTTTTTTTTTTTTTTGTATAAAAATTTTGTCACATAAAATCTTGAAAAGCGACACAAAACTGTTCCAAAATTAAAATGTTGTTCCCAGTTTGAAATTATACATTTTTTTTTACTACAGCATAGTAAATGAATAAATAATATATATATATATATGTTATATATATATATATATATATATATATATATATATAAACACATTGATCAATAAGTCCTTGAGACTCCACATTGAAAAACAACATTTTTGCAAGTTTATTCATCAACATAATCACCTTTAGGTGATGCAATCGTTCCAACGCTTTTCCAATTTTTCAATACCAGCGTTTATAAAAATTATCTTTTCACAAATAGTCAGCTCAGAAGCGATGACCTCCCCTCATTTGAGCCAAATCTTTTTCCTGGAGCATTTTTAAGATCAGCAAAGAGCCAGTAGTCACTGGGGCTAAATCTGGCGGGGGTGGGGGAAGCCAGATCAAAGCCCAATCTGTTCAATTTTGCCATTGTTTTCATCGACTTGGTGACAGGGTGTACGGTCTTGGTGAAAAGGATTTTTCTCTGCATGTGTGGTCGTTTTTGCGATTCCCCTCCTTCAAACGCACCAGCAAGTCAACATAATAATCACTGTTGACTGATTTCACCTTTTCGAGGTAATATCAATGAAAATCACGCCATGCGGTCCCAAAACTGACGCTATGACTTTGCCTCAGCTGACTGCTGCGTTGGACGGTTGCCAGCTGTGCGCCACTCAGATGATTGCCGCTTCGACTCTGGAGGTAGTGGATGTATCCATGTTTCTGTCCATGGTCACGTAACGCACGCAAGAAATCTTTGTTGCAGTAACATGATAAACAGCTTTCTGAATCATCGACTCGTTGCTGTTTTTCATCGAAAGCAATCGCGGCACCCACTTGAAAAACCTTTTTCATGCTCAATTTTTCATGAAGATAGTAACACAGTGTCATCTCAGCAATCCTGTTGAGCTTCACTCTGATCTTCATTAGTACTTTTTGTCAATTTCACCACATTTTCCGATCGCCAACAGCTTTCCACAGGTCTACCCGAGCGTTCCTGTAGAGCATTTTCTGTGTCGTACGACTACTGTTTAAACTCGGCAAACCGACACGCAAGCTGCGTACTTTTGATGGACAAAGTCCGGGTAATATTCAATCCGCTTGCACGAGTGTTTTACCCATTAAAAAACAATGTTTTATCGAAAAGAAACTCGGTTTTTTCCATTTTAAAAAACTACAAAACGACTTTACTCCAAGCATCGATAACTCAGCTAGTTTCTGGCCGACTCGACTTAAAATTTTGACTAAGTTTCAAGTCAAGTACTCTAGAAAGACCTTAGGTTAGCCATGTTTACTACGAGCGCCATCTCTGGGTTAGGTCTCAGAACTTATTGATCCATGTGTGTTAGTATATATATATATATATAGAATAGGAAGAGTATATATATATATATATATATGGTATATATATATATATATATATATATATATATATATATATATATATATACATTCATCAAGAAACTTCATATTCGTAGAAATTAGATTAAGAATTCGGCACTGGAAGATTTTATTCAGGGGAAGAAATTAATCAAATTAAAAGAAATAGAAGCAACCTTTTTAACATTGAAATATTTCATTATAGTATTCTCTTTCCTTTTTTAAAAATATCATTATTTTTACTGGGCCCTTTTTATTCCATTTTCTTTTCATAAAATCTTTTTATCAGTACTATTCTTGTAAAGCAAATTTCTTTAAAAAAATTACAATTATTTTTCTGCCTTTTTTCCCCAGGACATTCAAATCGTAGTTAGCTTTTCTCCTAATTTTCAGTGAAATTTCCCATGACTCTACGCACATTCCTATTACACTTATGCTTTGAATCATTCGAATGGGGTTAGATTTATTAATTAAATCGATATATTTGGTTATTAAATATTCGAATATACGCATTCAACGTCTCAACATTTGATAACATTTTTACTATAACATTTTCATTCTTATCTTGTTATGCATCAGCAACTCTTCAACCTTTCTTTCGCATGCCCTTTATTTTCTTTCACACGCCAAATAAGCGCATTACAGCCAAAAGTTATTATTTTTTAAAAGAATCAGATTATAGGATTACTAATTGTTTAATGAAATTTCCGTGATATTTAATATATATATATTTAGAAAACGGGGCCAGTAACTTACTTTCTTCCATGCTAAAGGAAACTATCAACACGTCTTGTCCGTAATATTAATTAAATAATTTTAAAGCAAAATAAATGAAATTTATATTGAAGTGGGCAATTTCGAGACTCCCATCCTGAGATATTCAGTGCTTTGTCGCAACACATCAATCAACAGTTTCCAACCCATAGCATTCGAAATATCAGGTCATCAAGGATGAAATTACTATCTCGGATTTTTGACAGCTTATTACTTGACATTGGCTCGATATTCAACGGTTCTGGTTTTTTTCCGGAGAAGTTTATCATTTCGCCTGTTTAAAGAAATCATTAGAATCTGAACAAAATATTAAAAAACTTTTTTAAAGATTAATTTTGTTGAAAAAGGAACGGTAGGATGTTGGTACTATTATGAAGCATGAGTTCTTTCTAGAACTACGGCATCGCAAACTGCACATTAATAGAGTATTTGGTTCTAGTGTCAGTATCAAATTGGTTCTCCAAATTCTGTTCAAGTAACTTTTATTTCATAAGTAAGTTACGTGGTCACTCAGAGTTAAAGGTCAATAAGGACGAAATGTAGATCACCGTTAAATGTGACCCATATCAGAGAAATATACTGCAATCAACTAGACGACAAATCGACTCATATCTTATTACATGATAATGTTAGACCACTCACCACACAAATGAGTGTGGCAAAACTAAAGGAACTTGGAATTTCTTCATTATTCTCCATACTTACCAGACCTAGCACTCATCGATCCCACTGACTCTTTTTAATAGGAAACCAATTTAATTCGGACAATGTTGGTCTTCCAGGAGTCATTGACTCTCTTCCTTCAAGATTTTACACCCAAGGTCTGAACAACCTGCCTCTTAAATGGCAAAAAAGAGTAGACAGTATAAGCGCATACTTTGATGAATAAGCTAATTCCTTCGGTTTGTAAGTTATCAGCCTACTTTGCCTTTTTTTCTACAAATTTCGTCCTTGACCATCCGATATCTTAAAAGCGTAAGTGAGTTTCTAATATATCAATACTTGGGATTTCCTATAAAACCAATATTTAGAGTCGTCGGGTATGGAGGAAGAGCAACTTATTCTTGAGCGAGTGTACTTCAGAATAATGACCAAGGGGGATCCATCGAAAAGATTCGAGAAAACACGGTTGTCATGGCAATGCACGTCCAATTGACAAATTCCCACTTTAAAATCGAACTTGATTCTTCTTCATTTCGGAAGTAGCCGCAGTAGCTTGATGGTCGCGGCAGGCAGTTTTCGACGAGTCGTGGGTTTGATGCTACTAAAGACCCGTCATGTATCTGGTGCTAATACACGTTAAATATATTGAGGCTCAAAGTCTTCCTATGGCGTGGTGAGGTTGTAAGGAGAGGGATGAACCATATCAGATCAGGTGTCATCCTCGTCATTGGACCGAGGTTCAAAATACAGAGGTAAGTTTCCAGTGTTACTTTCCTCGTGTTACTTCTAGTGTACGTCAATAAAACCAATCAATCAATATCTTCTCGGAAATACGCTTTGGGTTGAATTGTGGGTTTGCATCCTGAAGCTACTAGCTGTTGCACATTCAATCTCTCAGGGTTTCATGTCATAGAATCATTCAAAATATAGAAAAAAAACCCCCCCCCCCCCAGCAGAAAAAAAATCCAACTTCACAGATCTCTAAAAATCCTACTTGATTAAATTTTAAATTTTTCATCGCAACTTTCTTCAAAACGAAGAAAATCTCACTAAATTCTCAGCTCGACCCCTAGTAGACAGGAACCACTTCTCCACTTCAATAGCTGCCTATACTAATCCAATCTTCTATTAATTCTGTAAAATTGCAAACCATATTCCTTAATTAAAAACCTCTAAGCTTAAATCAAAGTCACTCCTTCTAAAAATCATTTTTTGGAAGGGATTAAAATAATTCAAGCAATAGACAAAACGATATACTATCAATTTAATTTTTTCTAACTTCTGAAACGTTAATTTTTGTAAAAATCCTTAAACTTCTTTAGTTTTCAAGTAAGTAGTTAATTTTCAAAATTATATATATATATATATATATATTATATACTATATAAAAAGTAGTGAGATATAAGTTCATAGTGATATGTTATATATATATATATATATATATATATATATATATATAATATATATATATACATATCATATGAGTTATAGATATATACATATATATTATATATATATATATATATATATAACACATACATATATATATATATATATATATATATATATATATATATATATATATATATATATATATATATATATATATATATAATGCATTGCCCTTTTTAACTGAATGTACTTTAATTTAAATTCTCTTCCGGTATAATTTTACTCAAGGGCAAGTGTAGGTCCGATGTTCAACTCACCAATAAATTTTTTCCAGCCCGATCGGGGTCAAAAACCCGAAAAGGTTAAGAACCCCGATAAAATACTTTCCACTACCGCTTCATGTCCTAACGTTGGGATAGTGTGACAGTTAGGAGAAAGAGATTCCAGCTCAAGTATCGACCTTCCTCGTTACTCGATCAAACCTCAAAATTAAGAGATCTGCTGCTAATAACATTCGTGTAGCGTGGCTGATGCACCTTAGATCTATTCAGGCCTAAAAATCCTCACGTGGGCTTGGTGTAGAAGTTAGCAGAGTGAGTGTCAACTCTTGTGTCATTTGACGGAGGTACAAAATGATGAGGTCCGTCGTCAAAATTCTTCAAGTACTTTTATTGACTGATTGTGTATAAACATCATACTTAGAAGCAATACAAGGGTTAATGGCGACGGACCTCGTAATTCTGACGTAAGTGACGAGGTCGTCACCTGACTGAGATGCCCTCCCACTCTTCAAAATTAAAACATGAAAATAGGCAGATTTAACGTGCACCAGCCCAGCCACATGACAAATTTTCGGTGGCATCAAAACTCGAACCCTTGTCTCAAAGGTAACAGCCATGAGCACATGACCAAGACCATTCAGCTACCACCGTCACCATGTATCTTCAAAAAGTGACTTAAAAATCAATCAATCCAATTGTAAATATGCCTCTATCGTATTTGCGCACTTTTTTTTTTACATACGATACTCTCACAGAATTTCTGTTCCTACTGAAATACAATTGTTTTTGTCAATGAATTGGAGCAACGGTAGCTTATTGGTCCCGTTCTCGAACTCTTTGTTAGTGATATTGCTAGTGGTTTAATATCGCTAGAGCCAAATGTGGCTATACTGTGCCAAACAAGGTAAAACTGTGATCTAGACGTTGGAAAATTTTTTTAAACAAAGATGAAGCAGAAGGTTCGGAAATAGAGAAGGATAGCTCGGGTATTCCAATGCCTCACGTCCCGTATTTACCAAAGACAATAAACCCCGATGGGAAAGAAAAAGATCACTCCGGATCCTCAACTTCGTGAAGCCCATATCTACCTAAAGCAAAAAGCCCCTGAGGGCACGTTTTGGTCGAGCCACGTGTCTGCGTCCTCCTTTGGCCTTCATTTGAACAGATGGTGTGAAATACGGATAAATCTGTTGCATAACTTCATGTTATTGGAATGGAGAATTTAAGAGAGCAAGGTACCAGATGAAGATTCGATCTCATCATCTGATTGTGGTTTAAAATTATGAGGTCCGTCTTACCATATCTAATTAAAATATTAATCTTCATACATTACACAACTGACCCGTTTATTTCTTATTCACGCAATCTTAAATTGAAAATAACCAAATCGCAGTTCTGTTGAAGATGCTACATGTTTTTATTTGTCTTCTAACTAATGGATATCATTAAGTTCCTTCATTAGAAAGACTCATAATTACGGTTGGATTATAGTATTATCTTCTTTTCATTCTCGACATTAGATCTTTTTCACCTCCCCCCCCCATCTGATGAACATCCTTTAACGCAGGACATTTTGGACTGTCGTCCTCATCTCAAGAACCTGGCTTCTATTGAGAAAATTGCTGTCTTCCAATGGGTTCCTGCCCACTGAGGGGTCCCAGGTAACGAGACAGTGGACTATCTGGCTAAGAGGGGTGCTTTAATTAAGCAGAATGTTTCTCGTCCTTTTCCTCTCTGTACAATTTAAAACCTTGCTAAGAGATCTATCAAAGCCCATGCTCAGGAGGACCTTTCCGATTGTCTATTTCACAAAGCTTGGAAGGTTGTTGTCTCCAATTTGAGTAATGGCCCAAGACATTGAGCGGTTGCTGAATTCCACCAAGCCACCGGACATGATTGCTTACGGAAACATCTTTTTATATTCAAAATTGTTCCTTCCCCGGCTTTCACTATGTGCAGTTCTGGTGAGAATTTGGACTCCGCTTATCTGCTTCCCTGCCCTGCGCTTCGAAAGTCTTTTCTTTCTCAACGTTACTGGGAGGCTTGAGACATGTTGGCTTACTGAATTTTGTTGAACATTTCTTGTTCCTATTTTGTGTTTTATTCCCTTGTAATTTTTTTTTGCTGTAACTGTTTATTATCTGTCATTGAGAAAAAAAATTATTTTCAACCCCTTGAGGGGGAGAAAGCTGACATTGACCACCGCGTTTCGAACCCTGGTCCACTGAATCCGAAGAAAAGTTGACCGGGCGCTTTTTGCTGCACCTTTATCAACTAGATTGAAAAAGACACCTTGCTCAAGCTAGTTATTAAAGCGTTTTAACCTATGGCCTAGTTGAAGAGAACCTTTGCATACTCCCCCTCCAGTGGCATTGAGATGATGCGAAGGGAAATATTTTAACTGTTATTTGTAAACAAGGTCGCTTTTCCAGCCATTACTACAATTGGTAACATCCCACCTCTGTTATTTTGAGTTTCGTATGTATGTGAATGAGGTAATAATTGAACTGAGGGGGTGAATGAGGTAATAATTGAATTAAGACTTTTACTATTGATTTTAAATGTTTAATGAAAAAAAAAACAAACAGCCCAATTAGGACGGTACAAACAATTAGATAACATTAACAATAAAAAGGAGGGATACACAAAAACGTAGTCTGCCACTTCCATCAAATTTCAATAGTCACTCGCGTTCATCATGTTTTGCGTCAGTCACTACTGCTTTCTCTCGCACGTGGTGGTTCTTCTTCTAATCACTTTATCACTTTAGTTCTCTGTTCGGCGTCCGTCGCCACTCATTCAGGCAAAAAAAAAACAATTATATATATATATCTGTGTGTGTGTGTGTGTAATGATTTTACTCTAATTTAGTAATTTCTCTTAGTAATAATAATTTAATTTTCTACTTCCCCCATTCTCTAATTCAAAAGAAAAGAGTTCCTTTTTATTTCCTGATCCAATTCAAAATTATCCTTTTATTTATTAGATTACGCGCTCGTAAAATTTGTTTAATCAGCTTTCCTAAGGTCGTAAATCTATCAGAAATAATCCTTACTAGACTTTCTGTCTGTAGCTGAAATCGCTAAGAATCCCTACTTTTATGCCACATAGTTTATTACGTCTGGCGTGGAAAATCCTTACTTTTTTACGCAATACATGGCGAAAAAGCTCTCTCTTCTGTTTTGCCCTTCTGTTATATTCATGTAGTCTTTCGCTTCGGCCTTGGTGGCCAAAGCCGTGCTGCTGTAATGCTCACTCTCTCACAACGAAATAAATATACTACCATGAGTTTTAAAGGTCGCATTTATATTTATTTTATTATCAAATATTTAAATTTCTTATAACACACACAATATATATATATATATATATATCGTTTCCATCAGATGTTCATAGTTGAGTGGCGGGTCTCATTGACTCTAAAACGTGCGCCATAGCTGGAATATCACAAGTCACAATTTATGTGGGATTGTCTTAATTCAGGCCTGGCCAACTCGCGGCATACATGTGGCCTGCCCGGCTGTGGCCCACAGAGCTGGGTTATCTCAGCAAAAATTTAAACTTTTTTTATTGTTCATAAAAGCACCAAAGAACATTCCACCATGAGTCAATTGTATGATATCCTACTACAATGGGAATATCTCAGTACATTAACTCAACTATCGTAAAAATTTTTCTTCTATATTCTTATCAGAAACAATGGAAAAAGGGTGCTTATTTTAAGAAGCTCATATATTGTTTTGCGTGAGTGGGCGGTACACAATGTATGCTGAACCAGCAAACGTACTGGAGAACGCGGGTGTGCATTACTTGAAAAGGTGAGGGAATGCGACGCCGGATCATACGAAATAACAGCGGCCAGTTAATCGGCAACAAGCCTAATATATTTGACCCAGAAACGTATGCTTCCTGACAGACCGAAAGTTTGATGTCTTTAATCACTAATAATTTAGCACCAGCATTGATTGAAACTGCAAGATATTTTATAATTCCTGTTTTTTAAATTATATTTCGTACAAATACATTTATTCAATGAATATAATTTCCCTTAAATTTACGGCAGAATGTTCTTGATTTCTCTGATGGAGTCCGGGAGGATTAGTCGTTTCTTGCGACTCGAGAGGAGAAAATAGCAGTAGTAGATTTTAAAATGAGAATTCGGCTTTAAAGGAGTCAAAATTAAAAAAGAAGGCGACAAATTAAATTCATCCCACACATAATGTGGCCCGATGAATAAAATGCATTTCCGAAGTGGCTGGCAAAGTCTTTTGGGATGAACAGGCTTATGTTAGAGTCTTAACAGACAGTTGACTTAAGCAGATGGGAGTGTTCCAAGTTCGGTTTCGCCACTTCGGCGTTATATATATATTTTTTTGATCTCGTGAAGGGGAAGAGAGTGCCGGTGGTGTTTTGAACCCACCAGCACTCCAAAGAAAAAAGTTCCATTGGGTACGAAGAAAACGTGACCAGTCGTTTTTTGCAGCGCTTTTATCAACTAAACCAAAAGAGATGTCCCGTTCGGGCTGCTATTGAGGCGTTTTAACATCTGGCGTTATTGAAGAGAACCGTCGTAAGTTTAAATCACGCATTGGGATTGAAAATGTGATCCTTGTCCAAATCTTTTCTCTCTGAAGGTTTCTGATATTTTATTTTGTACCTTTCAAAAGCATTTGCTATGATTATGCGTATTTTATGACAAATGATTTTTCGTGTCTGTACAGGAAGATGTTTGCATTTTCTGTATATTTATATTAAAGATATTTGTTATGCATTTTGTTCTTACAAAACTGTTGGAAAATTCATCAGCAACCTTTTTTAACATTGCTTTGTATATTACTGCTTGAAAAACACTTTGTAACTTTACTTACTCTTGTATTCTAAAACTATGTTTGTTTTTATCATTTGACCTGTTTGAAAAAGTTCTGTTAAAACAGTCCTTATTTTGCGAAACAAGTGGCTGCAGCTGTCACGGTAGCATGCTCTCTCGTTGTTTCGGTTAAATTGAGTCCATTAAAGACGTAACGGGGCACGTTCAATCTGTCGAAGTCATCATATGGCGCAGGATTTCTATCACTAGAAGCCCTCGTGTTGCTGTAAGTGCAACGTTATTAAACAATTAGTCAGTGTATTCCCTCCCCTTTTGCTTCAAATTAAACACATATTTGGCATAATTAGGTTTATTTCTTTTAATATAATTTCAGGAGTTCTGAAACATTTTTTTTTTTTTTTTGAAAATTATATTTTGTCTTGAGAGGATAATTTTGTTCGAGAGTCCTTTTATATTATTTTGATATTTTTCTACAGCAATAGCTATTATTAGTAAAAGGCATTCGACTGAAAAAAATAAATCGAGGCATTAATCAAGAATTTCCGCAACAATCAGATTCAAAGCATATCTAGAATTCTTCATGTACCAAGAAAAAAGAATATTTAATACCGAGTACAAGAACACGAGGTGAAGACGGCCAAGTCTATTTAAGTTCCGTAATGAAAATCATGTCCTTAAGATAGACGTTAACGTAAAATTCTTGTAAGATGTCATCCTTGCCACCTGATGTATTTTAAGGTGACGGGGTGTGATATATCCCCGTACGACTTCTATGTGAGACGTTAATAAACAACTTATTAAAAGTAAAATTCTTATGCCAAGAAATATCACGTCATGTCGCTACGAGCGAGCTAAACTTAGCGGTGACCTATCTACAATGTACACGTGTCCCACAATAATTATCAACAGCGTCCACTATCAAATTCTAACAAATACATTTTAAGAAATTAGTGTTTCTCAAAATAAATAAATGAATGAAGATAAATAAAACGCGATTTACTAAATATGCAGTTGAAAAAAGTCAACTAATTATAATTGGTGAATTGAATGAGTTATTATTTATCAATGTCCCCCCCTCAGAAGCAATACCACGTTTTGAACCTCCGTCAAGTGAAAATCTCTGAGCTGGCACCCTACTCTCCGGAATTCCACACCACGTCGAAACGGAACATTGAATTTCGATAGATTGAACATGCATCAGCCCCGCTACACGATAGATCTTTAGTGGAATCAGGACTCAAACCACCGACTCAAAGGGAACAACACTGGAGACCCTGATCTCTCAGATACCGACGCCCAAAATCGCCCACAGAATATGTGATAGGATCGTACCTGACTGTACCATCCGATGGATTTGCGGCCGCTGTCAACAACAACAATGCAATAGCTAGAAATGCATTAATAACCAGCTAAAGACACAGCAAAATGCAACTGTTCTTTGGACCCAGTAGTCAAGGGTTCCAGACGCCACCGGCACTTCAACCAACTGTCCTCCCCCACCATGGAGTCAAAAGAGGGAGGACTCCAAGAGATGGTCTTCAACCTATAAGGCAGAGGTAGCCTAGTAGTCGCGATCTTGGCCAATGATGTTCCTGTCGGGGGCTCGAGTGCCCCTAAAGGTCCATCGTATAGTGGAATCTGAAGGGGCTCACTATTCTGCTATTGGTGGGGTATGGAAGTTTTATGTTGTCCTCGTCACTTAATCATGGTTCAAAGTGAAAAGGTCTTTCACCGATAATACTCGCGCTGCTTCTAAATGCTACGTTAATAAACTATCAATTAATTTTTTTTTTTGGATTTCAAAAAGATATATCCATTAAAAGTGACTACGAGACCATTTGGACGTCGTATTTTTACTAGGCTTAGAAAGAAGGCACATGACTGTAAAGTGAAAGTATTGCAAGTCTAGAAGGCGCCTAACTTGAAGGAAAAAAACAAAAGTTGAAATTAATTTTTTGGGCCGTTGATGTTCAAGTTTCTACGGCTCATTTGCTTACACAAAGTTATTGTTGCGCGTCTGTCTACCGTCTGTGAAGGAGCCTGGATTCTATCAATATGTAAATGCAAGCTAAAATCAAGCACTGGTCTTATATGGTGAATATTTTCCGAAAAACGACGAAAATGGTCTCATGACGGAGTTTTAACAAAGAATTTGAGAGGAAAACGTCATATCAAAACAAGTAATCGAGACTGAAGACAATTGTCTAGTATCATGATAAGCGTTCTGAAAACAAACTCGTTTTAATGCTTGCTGACGCCATCTCGAATCTCTAGGTTCGAGATCATAATACCACTGTTAAGTATTACACGTTGCATCTATATAGTATATGATAAATAATAAAACACTCATATATCGTATATATATATAGAGACATATAACACATCGTAATCTAAAAAATAAATCTATCTATATAACACCAATCGAATAACCATCGTATAACACCCAAGATGGCCTGATATCATTAAGCCAGTAACCAGGCTCTTCTAAAGTACTAACCTTTGCTTGGAAACGTGTCAAAATTTTAAGTCATTGGGACCAGAAAAAGGTTTTTTTGATGAAGGAAAAAGTTTCAAGTGATTGCCGCATGTAAAAACAGCAACAGTCGATGATCTAGAAAGCTGTTTTCTATTTAATTCAACACAAAAGATTTCTTGCAGGGAAAAAAAACAAAACGTTGGAATCGATTTGTATCATCTAAAAGGTGATTAACAAAAGGTGTTATTGATGAATGAAAACTCTTGTAAAAATGTTGTTTCTAATTAGACTGGGAGTTATTGATAGAAGAGAGGAGAAAGGAGAGGAGAGGAGATATATATAAGGTTGTATATAAATGTGTATGTGTGTAGTTTTAGAAGAAACATCCGATCACAGAGGGCGCTGCCTCTGCTAGTGAGGGGAGCACGCTTTCGAAGGAGAGACTACTGGAGTCATCGAAATAAGGAAGACGCCCTTGTTGATGTCTCGTAGCCATAAAGACGATTTGTGATTTTAGATGCTGAAGGAGATAATAACTTATGTCTTAAATATGAAATGTCTTGTCCAGTGTGTGCAATATTTTTTAATGTGAAGCCTCAATATTAAATGCTTTTTTTTTTAATATTCAAGATTTGATTCTTTAATTAGTAACATTGGTCCTCCCCGATATATATATATATATATATATATAATTCGGTATCGTTTAAATCAATCAATCAAAATTTTTATTGGGGTTGTGAATTTATTTATGGAGTTAAGAAGGTGGCGTATTGGTGTGAAATTGTGTAGAGTTTACTCTGTTTGTAGATGTTATATTTTTATAATTTTCGCTTTCTATTTTAAAGCGTTTTTCTGAATTTCACTTGGTGTGTGTGTGTGTGTGTCATCAAATTTTCGATCGTTAATTTAACCAACTTCCCATCAAGCTAGAACTCTGAAACCTTGAGAATCGTTCTCACTCGCCTAACAATGCGATATTTAGACATTTGCGACAAGTTTTAGCTAGTATTTTCTTCAATAATGCAGTTTATCCCAACCACTTGGCGCGATTTCAAAAATTGGCACCAAACTTGGCGATTTTTTTTTGTTTGGCTGAACGTTAAGTCCGTAAAACGGACCAGGGTAGCCACATTTGGCAAAATACTGCCAAATAATTCTTGTCGCCAAGAGTGATTGGGTTAAACTGCATTCCAACCATTTAATTTACCGGATGAATTAATTAATTTTAGTTACTTTTAACGTTTTTATGTATTTCACTTGGTGTGTGTTTCTCTGTGTGTGTGTATATCAGTGTGTCATCAAATTTTCTATCGTTAATTTAACCAACTTCCCATCAAGCTAGAGCTCTGACATTTCGGGAACCGTTCTTACTTGCCTAACAATGGAATATTTAGATATTTGCGACCAGTTTTAACTAATATTTCAATAATTTTTCTTAATAAACCTTGCCACTATATAAAAACGTTGTTTTTTTTTTTATCTCGAATTATTTTAATTCAATTTGTTCAAGATTTTCAGATTAGGTAAACAATTGCTTTTTGTTTTTTATTTTCCCTTGTTTAAAAAGTTTCAACATTTTATAATTAGGATGACGTGTCGTATTAATATATACAGGGGGATCAATTTCAAAGAGTATTATCCATATCTATAACATATGTAGCAAGATTTTCTACATCATTACTTATTTAATATGTCTATATTTAATGTGCGGGTATCGTTTTCTTCATTTTCATTTTCTAAATGCGAAAACTCGTTTTTTAAACATAAATTCGCGTGAACATCATTAGTAATTTTTAATCCGATTCTGCGTTAATGATTTGAGTAAATCGACGGCTTCTTCCAACATTTTTATTTTTTTATTTTTTATTTTTGGAAGCTCATTTCGTTAAATTATGAATGGCATTAATAAAAATTGAATTCATAAAGTAATTTTTGCTTTTAATGAATTCCGAAGTGTACCTGGACATAATTCAAACTTCTATTGCTTCACTTGAGATACAGGACAGTTACTGCTGATTTCAGCAAGACGGAGGCACTCCACACATGTCGAACCTAACAATGAAAGTGCTTAAGGAATTCTTTGATGACTCCTCCTTCCTCTTTTTTTTGTGGTTAAATTTCTGGTTTTTGGCTTGTTAACGGCCTATTATGCAAACGCAGTTGCCTAATGGTCATGATCGAGGACTCGTGGCCGGCGGTTATCGTCGAATTGTGGGTTCGAGCCTTGATGCCACAGAAGACCCGCCGTGTAGTCCAAGGTTCAATATCACGAGATCCGTCTCCACCAGCAGCCCTCGTGTGGCTTCTAGTACGACGCTCATAAAAACCAATCTAACGTCTTTTCTATAAATTAGTTTTTAGTTTAGTTTAATTTTTATTAACGTCGCAGTGAAAGCAACACGAGGGCTATTAGCGACGGACTTCGTAATTTTGAACCTCGGTCAAGTGACGAGGACGACACCTGAGCAGGCACCCCCCTCGTCTTTTTTATAAAATGAATCACTGAAGTGGGATGGTTACATTTGTAACAACGAGTATAAAGACTGATTATTCAATTCTAAAATATGGAATAGAATGGAAAGAATTACATTCTTTCCCTTTTTCTAAATGTTGGCTTTTCTATCACTTTGTTTTGATTTAAATTACTAATTTTTAAAGAGGTTATTTTGGATTTTAGTTTTATAAATTTTAGCTTGTTGATTATTTAAATAAATTTTTGTTTGATTTGCATAAATATTAATTTTTTTTT
>BMAW01010410.1:3471-21157 GCA_019974015.1 Nephila pilipes
TATATATATATATATATATATATATATATATATATATATATATATATTGACCCAATGGATCGAAGTTTAATGGGATGCATCAAATGAATGAATATAGGTTTATGGCGTAAGAGCTGAAGCCAGATCTTACATTATTACAGAAAACAAATATCGCTAAAGTAATCTATAAAATACTTTAACACAACGTAAATGAATAAAAACGAATCATTACAATAGCAAAAAATTTGACAACTAATAAAAAAGTTACACATAGTTTATATGAATGCTTTTTACATTATCCATGAAAGAATTTTACCAACAAATTAATCACAGATAGGCTGGTTTAAATGAAACCTTACTAATAAATTTGTATATTAAAATAAACAAAAACAAAAAAAAAAGTTTCACCTTTTAAGATACTTAAAAACGCAATATTTTACATGTATCAAAAGCAAACATTTACAATATATATGGAACGATATTTAACATGTTATATATATATATATATATATATATATATATATATATTTCCTTGGTACATATATTCCTCCAAAACACGTGGAGAAAAATATTCATTTTATTGTGAAATGGAAAATACGTTCCACGGTTTCAGGAATAATGTAGAATAAAATGAAAAAAATTATTTTATTAATATAATTGTATGAAAAGGGAATAAATAATTCATTTCTTAAGCTTTCAGATATACATATATACAGGATGTTCGAAAATTCGTCCGCTTAACTCAGAAAGGCTATAAAAGGTAAATGGGTATAAATGGGAAACAACACGTTTGAGTTCTTAATCTAGAAGAGACGAATGGTTGATATCAATAGATTATTGAATCCTCGTAATGCAGATTATTGTAGTGTTAAGCCCTGACTACACGGTTTTTTGCGTTTCCCTCACTGCAGACGTATGCAAATATATGTGCTTTAAATTGTAAGTTAACTGTGGTAATAAGCAATCATGCCAATTCGGACGGTGTAAATTAGTGCTATTGAGATAGTAAGCATGTGTAGCATTTAGTTGTCTGGTTAAATGAGTACAGTAAGAGCTGACAACACGAACCAGGAACACGCTGATATGCGTTTGAGTACGATCGATCAGATATTAATGGAAGCTCAACACAGCCAATGGACCAATAATAATATCCGAAGAGCCTTTGTCCGCACCTTAATACTTTCGCTACTTTCAAACAACTTCAAGGAAAGACGAGGACCTTCAACTTAGCCTGATATAATGAGACCAAGCGATGTATGCCTCCTCCAGTGGAAGAAACCGTGCTTCATGTGGCTTACTGATTACACGTCCACAAGTAAAAGCAGTTGCAGTTGTATTCGATGTTCCACACACGGTGTTTTGCATATATTTTTAACATGTCAAAATTATTAATTATATTTTGCCGTACGGATTCTATATTAATTTGAACAGTCACAGCAGTCGCAAGAATGTTTTACCCACGGTCAAATTTAATCAGATTACCGATTGTTTCAATATTGTCACCCATTTTTGATTTGGAAAAATGCTCAGGCCTGAATAATCTTCAACGTCTTCTCGGCCATCTTAAAACACTTAAACCACTCAAAACCACATATATGCGATAAACATTCATTCTTATACACTTCTTTCAATAAATTATGTTTCATTAGCGCGTTTTTCAAATGTCAGGTGACATTGCACAGCAATTCGTTGCTCTATTGTTACACTTATAATTTTTCCAGCAAAACAACAACAAAAAATAACTATATTGCGAAATAATTTATGACTATACGGATTAGTTTACAGAAGCGAAAGGCATTGCATTCAAAACAGAAGGCTTCAACTTAAGCATTTGTGGCATGCTTATTTCTTGTGAAGCAGATTCAGTCTTCTTATTCAATAGCAACTCCTCGCATATATGGTTGGATAAAGCAATTGAGGTACACTAATCTATTAAATTTATTTAAAGTTGGGCTATTGTTTGTGAAGATAAAGTGTTTTGCAGGCATTATATGATCGTCGCGGCGAATTATTACTGATTGGACATTGCAAATATTTTGGTTTTTTTTTAATGTTTTTAATATATTATTTTCTATATCATACATTTGTTCAGGTTCCGATTCGATATCATGTTAAAATATAAGGAATGATTAGTTATGACTTCCTTCAAAAGATTGTATGTACAATTTTTTGAAAGTTTGATATCATTTTTGATACTTTAGCATTAAATAGTTCCATTAAAATATTTTTGATATTTTTATTTATATCTATTTTTTACAAATTCTTATGAATTAATATAGCTGAGACGCTCGTTAAAGACAATTCATTAGAAAAGTAAATATATAGACAATAACAGTGTTCGATAAGTCATAATCCTTTTTGTTCGTTGACGATGTTTCTATCATTTAATGCATGCACTGCTCCAACTCTACAGATGAAAAGGAGGTTGATGGACTTAGAACTCCATCAAGGCACAAAGAAGAGTTGCGATCCATTGGGATAATTTAGAATTCTCTTTAGTTTGACGCCTCTCACCAAACACCCCATCTAGAAGAGGCAGCTTGTTTGTAATCTGACAAACGTCAACTACAGCCCTTACCTCGAAAATAGCCGTGAACTATAGCATCATAGCTTCGTGATGTGGAACTAACGGTTCACCAGAAGTACCCTTAAACTCAATACTAACCCTATACTCCAAAGTTTTTAGTATTCGTAAATAAACAATAACCAGGCGATTGACAGGAAATTGCTCATTCTTGCCATCTATCTGAGGGGAACTATGGGCCAGAAGGGAATGCAAATATCCATATCTAATTTTTCTTCTGTACGGGTGGCCGAAACGGTAAACAGGCTTGCCAGATCAAATAACAGATACTGATATTTATGTTACAAAAGTTTAATCATTCTTAAGTCCTCCAAGAAAAAGGAATAAAAATATATAAAGAAAAAAAAAAACTGAAGTTAACAAATATGAAATAAACTTATAAAATCAATCTAAACTATAACTAAAAATGTAGTTGAAACTTTCAACGTAAATTCTAATGAAATAGGAAAAAATATTTTTTGCCATCTTTTTTTTTTAATGTTTTTTTCTCGTATGTCTTGGAGACGAGGATCTCCGTACTAACACAAAGATGATTTTTTGTAAGAAAAAATAGAAAAAGATAAAAATTAATTGACAAGATGGAAGATCTAAAATAGCGATAGTGTCTCTAGGGTATTCCGGAAGTGGTAAAGAAATTGTTTAACAAAAACAGAATGCCATAAAATAGCCTTCGAATATACAAAAATCCCTGGAGTCTCTAGGGATCATTAGGCCCGTATCGACCAAAAGAAGTTAAGAATCAGAGGGTACCGAATACAATTTCATTTCTTTTAGACATATGATGTTCTACACTCTAGAGCAGGCTTGGCCAACCCGCTTCCAGCGAAATTGAGTCACCTGAATACGGATTTAAACTTTTATTTTACATAAAAGTAGCAACCTCCAAAAGTTGTTCTTATCATAGCCTATTACGATAGGAATATCTCACTATCTGAGTTAACTCTTATCGCAATTTTTCTTTAATCTTATTCAGAAACAATTACAAAGCTCATCTTAAAAGGCGCAGGTGCCATCTGGTGCGATTGGGCGATACACATTGTACTAATAACTAGCAAATTTAATGAAGAGTGCGAGTGAGCATTACTAGACAAAGTGAGAGAATGTAGTATGCGGAACATTCGAAATAACAGCAACCATTCTGTTTCCAGCAACCCTAATATATTTGAAGCAAAAGCATATTGTTCAAGACAGAATGACTGTTCGGTGTTTTTTGATTGCTGATAATTTGGCATAAGTAATATGTTGTAACGGCAGGACAATTTTTTTTAATTCTATTTCGTGTAAATATATTTAATTACATACAATGTAATTCCCAATAATTTATAGTAAAATGCTCTTGATTTCTATAATGAGGTTGGGGAGATCTATTTGCTTCCCACGGCTCGTAAGGGGAAGGATGTTGTAGTTTTTAAATTGAGAATTTAAATTGGCATCGAATTCATCTCGTGCACTCTCTCTATGTTATATATATATATATATACGACTCGACTGAACAAAATGTGTTTCCGAAGCTGCTCGCAAAGTCTTTTGGGTTGGACAGGCCTGGTCTATATCATATATCAAAGTCGCAATTTATGTGTCATTTTATAATTACATTAAATCTTGAAGGAAAGAAACTGCAGTATTCTAACCAGCTATTCTAAATGGGATAGATTGAATCAAAAGGTTAACTAGCAATTAAAGAAAAGTTAATTAGTAAAAAAAGTTGGTACATAAAATTGATTGAGCATGGGGTTGTTCACATATATGATATAATATTTTCGTTCCACAGAAGAATATATAAGACGCTTAAGACATTATAAGGATTATTACTGAGCAAATTCAGCAGACTGGGGTATAAATATGTGTTTTATAACTTTTTAGCTAGAAAGGGGAATTTCAAGATGAATTCCAGAGGAAATAATCTTAAATCTTTACTGATTTCAGATCCAATATCTCCAGTAGTTAGTAACAATTGATAAAAATGACCTTATAGTTATTTTCCTTTTACATAGGAATATAGAAGGACATTATAGGTTTCGGAACCCTTTTTAAAATCATATGCTGTTTCTTATGTGAAACATTAAATATTAAACGTATGCATTTCAATATGAAAAACCCTTATAAAGGATTATATTATGTTTTTCAAAATTACTTGCTCGAAGAAATGATCATTGACCTATGAAAATATTCAATACGTAAGAAACAGTATATAAGTTTCAATTTCATTCATATAAAGCATTATAAACTCTTTATCTTTAAATGCAAGTTAAAAATATGTTTTCTTTGAATTCAAATATTTAAATAGCGTAAAAATATGCAACAATGTAATAGTTTAAAAGATATAAATCATTTAACAGTTTAAAAGTTAATTAAAATTTTTATAACAAGGTTATGCTTCATATATTCAGTTAGTTCGTATTAAAATGTTATATTAATTTCTAATTTAATATAATATTAACACTGAATAGACAGAGAGTTTTACAATGCTAAAGTATTAAAAAAAAGGCTGTTTTCGGAAAACATTATAAATTTGAATTTATTTATGTAATATTAAGATAAAATTACTACATTTTTCGAATAAAAATTTTTATTTAAAGAAAAAGGGGAAAAAGATATTTAAAATTATGTTATTAAATATTATATCATTATAATAATAAAAATATGATTGTTTTAATGGCGTCGCATGTATAGAGGTCATATGAAGGTTATTGACGATGGACCTCGCAATGTTGAGCCTCATGCATGTAACCTGAATGGACATTCCCTTCTCTAAGCTTTCATACCATCTCAACATGAAGACTTTAAATCTCATCAAATTTATCAATAATCAGCCACACTACACAATGTATATTTAGTAGCATTTGTTGAATCCAGGGACCTTTTTCATCGTCATGAAGCTTAATATCTATAGCAGGTAGGATTGATGCGTCTCAAAGTACCTTAATGATCCTTCAATATTTCCAATAGTCCTTCTTGTCAGTTAATATATGTACATGTATGTATATATCTATATATATATATATATATTAACTGGTGTTTATATTTAAGAGAATTTTTCGATTTGGTCGATCATCTCCACAACTACTGGACAGATTTTAATGAAATTTTGTTCATATATAGGGTTGATATAATACAAAAAAATAACCATTCAATAATTAAAATACACAAACATTATCATGCGTAACACTCATTGGATTCACAATCCATGAAACAGCAGTTGCAGAAGAGAACCAAAAAAAAAAAAATAGGTTAATAGGGGATATGGTCCCATCTTACAAATTTATAGGCCTTGCAACTTGATTTTACGCTGGAAATAAGGGAGTTTATGAATTTCTGTGGCAATTGGTCCCACTTATTCAGCAACACAGTTTTCAGGTCTTGGGTGGTTCTCAGAGGCGGGTTGCGAAATGCAATTGCCCTTCCCAGAGCATCCAAGGCAGGCTTTATGGTATTGGGTTCTAAAGATCTGGCTGCCTAATCTGCCCGGCGAATATCATCCCTTTCAGAAATTCGTCGACCAAATGAGCTCTAGGTGATCTCGCCTTTTCATCTATTGAAAGGAAATCAGAACCAACTGCACTCTAGAAAATGCGACCACATCCCTGTATCTCTCAGAAATCACAGTGTTCATTTAGAGACATGGATTTGTGTACATCAATTCAACAGGATTTCAATGTAGACCATCAAGACTCTACTGTCGTAATGGTTGATTTCTCGGACATTGGAGGGCAGGTAGAGGGTCCTGGTTCCAAAAATATGAAAGTATGGTGAGAATCACTGGTTAGGCTTAACCGGGACTCGTCAGTGAAGAGAACGATAGCTCATTAATCCATGCCCCAATCTCTATTATCTCTGCAACATTTTAAGCAGACTCTCCTCTTCTCAGAAATGAGAAAGACGAAAACAACAGATATTCGAGCCAACAGCACCCTCTTATAAAGTTTTCTAGAAACAGTCACCCTTGAACCTCCGGTTCCTGTGTCCGGATACAACTCCAGAGATCTGAGAATTTGTAGCCTCCCTGTTACGCTCGCTGTAATGGACAAATGGTGATCTTCTCTTGCCGTGGTGTCTCTTAGTTGACCTTGTCCAGGTTTTCTCTCGACAGATCCGGTATCCCAAAACAGTTTCCATAATTGGGACACGACACTGGGCATTAAATCAAATTCCCTGAAAATCGGGATTTGAGACTGGCTTGGTGGTTACTCAGTTTCATTGGTTTAAATATAATTTAAATGATTTCTGCAAGAGAAAACCAAAAATTCAACGAAATGTGCAAGCGAACGAAATGCAAATTTTGACACGTGAGCTTAGAAATCCTGTTTTTTGACTAGTTCTATCAATACACACGCATAAGCTTATGTAATCTACTTACAAGTTTTGCATTTTTGTTTCGAAAGGGTTTGTGTTCTGTTTTATTATTGTTCTTCAATAAAATATTTTTAAATGATTGAAAATATTGATGTAATGTATTTATCTAAACTTAAAGCAGATACTATATTCGAAACGAAAAATAAACGTTTTCATTCGATTTTCCAAGCCAGTATCATCGTTGACAATGTTTGAAAAAACAATCATATCAGATGTTTCCTATCATGCAAACGTTATCTTGAAATAATAGAAGGAAGAGAGGAATGAAAGAAATATGTGCATTTAAATTCCTTAAGGAAATGTTATTCAGAAAAACTTTTGTTTGCCAGAGTTTTCTTCTGTGCACGAAAGATAAGGAACACTACATCGTTTCGAAAAGTCTTCTTACATCAAAGGTTGAAAGTAAGTACCTGGCTCTACTCCAACATGGTTTCTAAGACAAGTGCAGAATTATTAATTATGTTAAGCCTGGGCAAGAACATGTAGTTTCTTCTTTTGGCGGATCAGAATTGGGCGAAAAGAAGAAAAAGGAAATTACCAAATCTCAAAAAGGGAAGAATAACAAAATAAATAATTTTTTGAATTTAGCGGAACTTTTTCTTTCTCGAACATTTGGACCACTTTCTCGCGTGATTTACTCTTCTTAAAAAAATCTTATGTCTACAATTCCCTCTATGAAGAAATTCTGAATGCGTAATACCTACACTTTTAAACAAAGAGCTGTACTAGAAAAGAATGTGATTTGTTTAGACAGTTAATTTTCCATAACGGAGAAAAAGAAAAGAAATGTTTAATAAAATTGTGTTATGAAAATAAATACAATAGAAACGGAAGAAAATAAAAAGCGTTCAGTGCAAGAAAAATGTCTTTTGCCTCTAATCAGCAAGCAAAAATATAAGAAGTTAGAAAAATAAAAATAAATAAGCATCTCAAGGATATAAGTGCTTCAGATAAGTTATGTTCTGAAATGGAATACTATGAATAGGATATCGAAGATAAACCGAAGACTAGTTGAACAATTAAGTTGGTAAGAAATTTCAGAGAAGATATATTTATTTGGGAAGGGAAAGAAACGTTTATATGTGTGTGTGTGAGACAGACATTCTAATTAAACTATACCTAATAATGTTATAATATTTAGCCTTTGTTTAGTCAATGTGCATTTAACATATTCTTTCCTTCAAATCTATTTCTTAAGTCAATAGCGTTTTAATAGAACTCTAGAAGCCATTTGAAGACATTTTTATATTAAAGATCATGAAATGAAATAAAATGTGTTTATTTAATGATAGGAGGAAATTGTTTTTTTTATCTTGTTACTGAATATAAAAACATTAGACACATTATTTATGATTTTTAACATAACTTCAGCTATTACAATTCACAGTACCTAATTGCAATTCTTAACTGTGCATACATTTAATTTATTATATTTAATAGTTTATGCATAATTAACTCGTCAAGGCCCGAAAGGGTTTGTTCATATATAGTTTTACTTTTTAATGTGTTCGTTGCTTGTTGAAACCAAAAAGCTTCTTTATTACAAACTTTTTAATTATTTTATTTGGAAACGGCTGTTAACAAACGGTATCAGCAGATTCCTACTCTACCATTTTGTGATTCATAATTTTTATTCAAAATTTTGGTTCAATGGTCATAAGTTTTTTTTTTTTTATTTCTGTATGTAATTGCTTTGGTTAAATATTGAAATAAATTAAATATTTATGTAAAAATTAACATAACAATTACGAGTACATTCTTTATATACGTGCCTTTATAACTCACAGCTACAGAAAGACGTCTGAGTAAAGTGTATTTTATTGGAAGCGAAATTATATCTTTATTAAAAACATTTCAGACTCCGATTTTTGGCTGAATAATTTGTTTGAGGGCAAAATTTATATAAAGCTTTTATGTCGTTGTCTCTTCATGTTCTTTTCTTTTTATTATTTGTTCTTCTATTCTTACGTGGCCTCATTGGAATAGGAATTCCATTGATTTCCATACCTATATTATTTAATTATTGATTGCTTATTAATGCTGCATTCAGAAGCAACACGAGGGCTTTTCACGATGTACTTCGCAACTTTGAACTTACGAGGACGATACTTGGCCTCCACTTCCCTCTCCAAATTTGCACATGACGCCCATCATGCAGAGGGGACGAGGAACGTTAAATATGTCAAGGTCACGAGTCCACCCGTTGCAGGCTGTGAACGTTTGAATAGGGAGGTGTCTGTTGTGATGTTGTCCTCATTTCTAGACCGAAGAAAATTAAATGTTTTTAATTACATATTAACAATACTTAAGATATATTATACAAATTTTAACCAAATATTCTTATGATGCAGGTTTGAAAAAAACAACAACGATGAACGTTATACTAAAAATTTCATTTTCATTGCATGTCTTTTTCAAAAATAACGCGAATTGGTGGAGGGGGGGGAAGTGATGTCAATTCTCAACTGTTGTTGCCATAATTTTAAGACGGAAATGCGGTAATTATCTGTGAACTTGAAGGGTCTATTCTAAAGTAGCAGAAATCATACATTTTTATACATAGAATATTATTTATTTTTAAATTTTTCTCTTATTTCTTATTTTGCATCTTTTCTTAATTTTTCCCATTGTTTCCATCACAATGCATTATTCATGTAGTATAAACGAAACTAAAAACTAAAATTTGTATATTAACATCTTTATCAAAACATTGTATACAAACTTTAGATCTTAATTCACGATTTATAATAGCCAATAAAATATTATAAAGAAATCGATTTGTACTTTTTAAAACTTAATTATGAAAGGATAACAATTGTAAAAAAATAATAATCTTAAACTGATAGGGTATTAAATCTTCAGAATTGGAAAAAAAAAATACGAATTTAAAATATGCTGTTTATCACTGCGTAAAGAGCAGAAGCACAAATATTTTTTTTTCCACTTGAAGAGCTCGGATTCTGTAATTACATTTGAGTTTCCAAAATGAAATTTTTTGCATTTTTCTCTCTGAAAACAAATTTTTTTTCTTGCATAGTAGACATAAATATGAAGAAATCACTAAAGTTTTTTTTACTTTTTCCTTACAGTGCAAATTTATTTTTACTGGATAGTAGCAAAGAAATAAAGTTCACATTTATGATGAAACACACTTTTTAAATATGTTTTTTCTTTCTCAAGGTACAAGTTTTCACATTTTCTATTAGCCGGAGAGAAAAAATACTACACTAGTAGTAATGAAGCAATTCCATCCTTGAACTTGAACTTTGGTTTGGAGTTTATTACTTTTTCTTTTTCTTGACATATATTTTTCACGTCGACGAATCTGAAAATTAAGCTGGGAATCGAAAGTTGGGGGATCCGCACAGAAAGTCCTGATGGCTTAATTGTAATATCTTCGCCAAAATTATTTGACTCATGTTAACTTGAAGAAGAAGATAGTCGGTTATTTCCAGTTCAATGGTTTCGAACCATTTCTTTTAATAGAGGAAATAATGAGAGTTCTCCGAGCAAACTTTAAATACTGATACAGCTGGTAGCGTAGTAAGAGAGGCAAAATATAGCTGCTAACAGTTAGCCATAGCCTTTATTACTGAAAGGAAAGGGTGATTTCCTGAAATATTGTCACGCGAGTTATAAGTGGAGCTCGGGGTCTTTCTAGTAAACATAATACATGCTTCTTTCAAAGACGAAATTATGACAGCTGAAATTGGAAATCAAAATATTTTTATTTGGCAGATAGAATATTTAAATGAAAAAAGAAAGATATGTTAGATTTAATTTATCACTCACTCTCACAAACACAATTATATATATATATAATTCCATGTTCGGTAAATAATTTGTGTAACTTTATCTAAATGTAGGGTACATTGTAGTGGATGAATTATTATATTAGCTTATTACAACAGATTATAATCTCTTGGAAAGTTTCACATTTCAACATACATACCACTCAGCTGTGAAAGAAAACAGAAGATTGAATCAAATATCCGAGTCTATACAAGTGTACGTCAAGTTATCAAACGTGAACTTACCCAAAACTTCTCCATTCACAATCACTATGAATGGAACACCCGGAATATAAAAGCCTCAAGAATTCAATCAGGTTATTCACTAAAGAATTGAAAATACTCGAGGGTGAGTACGCTTTCTTAGCGCCTTGCGAAACTGCTGGCTGCCCTTTTCATCACACCCCTAATATCTCACCTAGTATTAAATCAAATAAAAGTAATGACAACAACTCTGACGGTTTTGTTACACCACCTAAAAGAAAAACTGCCAGGAAATTAACTTTAACTAATAACTCGCAAATTGAAATTAAAACCAAAAATAAATACCAAAAACTTTTTACCATTGAGATTAATCAAAATTCTGAAAATTCAACCCAGTCTAACTCAGAAAATAATAGCAACAAAAATAAGAATCTCCCTCCTCCAGTAATGCTTAAAATAAGCCAAAACTATAGACAACACTTAAAAGAACTAACTTCGGCAATTCCCACTTTACGTACTCGCCTTTCCGGTGAATACATTAAATTGTACACAAATAACTTTGAAGAATATCGTTCACTAAACAATGTTCTAACTACTAAACCCTACCAATGCTATGTAATAGAACCGAAAATCTCGCGTGCTTTGAAAATAGCTATAAAGGTCTACCAAGAAATACTGATGTTAAAGATATTCATGAAGGACTTGAAGAACTCGGCTTTAACCCTACAAAAGTTAACCAATTAATCAACAGGCAAACGAAGCTCCCCCTACCGATATACATGGTCACACTACCAAGAAACGAAACAAATAAAAAAATCTTTGATCTTGCTAAAATTTGCTATGTGTCAATTACAATAGATAACTACAAAAATAATACAACTACTCAATGTTTTAATTGCAATAAATTTAATCACAGCTCACAAAACTGCCATATGCATCCAAGATGTATTAAATGTTCCGGTGCACACCCCACTCGTGATTGTCAAATTCAAAACAAAATCCAAGAAATTACCTGTATTAACTGTAACGAAAAAGGACTCTCTGCCTCCTATAAAGGTTGCAAACTCTTCCCTAAACCACCTAAAAACAATAATATTCCACTGAAAAAAACCATCAGAGAAAATTTCACTTTCACTCAAGCATTAACTTCTTCTCAACAGATGGCGCAGCCTACCACTGAAACTCGCAAAAATACACCTCACTATTATAATCAAAATAAAAACCATAATCCAGTGAACAACATTATACAAGCAATTGAACAACTTAAAGAACTTGCAAAAATTTTCACTCTAATACCAGGTCTTTTAACTAATTTACATAAAATTAAATCAGCTAAAAATAACACTGCAAAGATAACGGCAATCATCCAATCTTTAATGTTAAATGATGAATAATTACAAAACCACTTTTTTAATTTTTGCAAATTATACTCATATATATTTTAAATTAATCTCATTTTGTCCCCATCTCTTCTTTTGCATTTCCAATATAAATTAAAATGTTTTTCATTCATTTTAATTTGAAAAGGGCAACCAATAGCAGTTTCAGAGCTACTCACCTCTCAATCAATGAAAATTCTGTACCCCAGATTTTCCTCAAACTATTTTTATTTTTGGACTTTACTATCAAAAATGAAAACTCCATCTTTCCAAAGCAACTTCTATATACAAGATTTGGGCTTGGGGAGCGCTCCACGCTCTAGGGGCCCATAGAACCATCAACTTCAACGTAATAATAATTATATTAGAAATGGTAGAAAAATTAAAAGTACTCGTTATAAAAGAAAAAACATAGATCAAGAAGCTATAAATACTGTGTTCAGATATAAAAATCTAACTCTAAGCAAAACAAAAAATATTTGTATAATTGTTGAGTACCAAACCACAAGCACTGTTGCTGCAGCGCCACCTACTAAATAAGGAGTTTGTGCATTGGAGTGTGTTCTGAGTTGCCGCCGACTGCAGAAGTGAGAAATTGTTGCGACTCTCATAGTTCATAATAAATAAAGTGTATGAGCTACAACTGTGATGATTTTATGTGAAAAATCTACAGTCCACTGAGATGAGCATCGACAATTTAAATCTCCGATCACTTGGTCCGTAGAGCAGGAAGGTCTATTAATTCGCCTAGGGATAAGTGTAACAGTTTCGGTTCTGTGTGTTTGTGCTGCAAGGGAATAATAATCAGAAACCTGTAGTGAATTAGGTGCGTGAGCTTTTCTGATCGTTTACTTCCTTAAAATAATTTGTGCTTAAAATAATTTGTATTTAAAATAGTTTGTGTTATTATTGTTTGTGTAAAGATTTAATTGTATTTGTAATTTAGATTGTTCTCAAAATGTTTAAAAACGCGAGAAAAGTGGATTTGCAGATTGCTGCAACAGAGTTGGGAGAGATAATAACAGATAAAATGACGGTTGCAGAGCTGATTGATATTATATAAAATACTGAGAAATTTAAAACCGATCCTGCATTTATATCCAATCTCATAGAGGGGATAATTGAGTACAGGAAATCAGAATTAGAGAAAAACGAGAAAAATAAGCTATTAGAATTACAGGTAGAACAAATTAAATAAGAGAGAGAGTGAATGCTGAATTAGAATTGTCGCGTATGAGAGCAGTTTCAAAAACGATTATTCAAAAAATAAAATTGAGATCTGTGATTCTTTGGATTGTTTCATAAAGAGTATCAAAACTTTATCAATCAGAATCCCTAGTCGAACAAAAGGGTGTGATCTCTTTTTTACTTCTTCCCAAAGATCATTTATAACAAAAAAAGTACCCTATGAATTTAAAGCACAGATTCTTTTGAATTTACTGGGTGAAAAAGCTTCCAACGTAATTTCTTACATAAGTGATAATGAGTGAGTGATTATTCAAAGGTTAAGAAAATTGTTTTAAGAGAATTCGAACCAACCTCCCCAGCTGTGTTTGGAGCAATTCAGAAAAACTACTTGGCAAGCAAATGAAACCCACATGCAATTTGCGTCCCAGTTAACAGTCGTTATTTTTGGTCAAAAGTGAGCTCGCGCGGCACCCACTTTGCACAGAGCTTTCTCATACCCAAATATTCGTGAATGATATGATGTACACGTTCAGTTGATATCTTTAGAGTGTCTGCTATTTCTTTCAATTTCAATTTACGGTCATTCAAAATCATTGTGTGGATTTTTTTTAATGTTTTCGTCGGTAACAACCTCTTTGGGGCGTCCACTGCTTTCACCGTCTTCGGTGCTCATTTCACCACGTCTAAACTTAGCATACCAATCCTTGATGGTTGATTTTCCTGGGGCAGTGTCCGGAAACTCGGCATCAAGCCAAGTTTTTGCTTCAACTGTATTTTTTCCCTTAAAAAAATAATATTTTATCAACACGCGAAATTCCTTTTTACCTATTTTTTTCATAATAACAAAAGTTCCTTCACTCAAAATGCTATAATTCACAAACTAATGATCCGACAGCAGTCAAATTTATACACGCATCTTTTGAGGGTTAGGGCTAACTAAAAATATATGGATTTAATTCTAGTAGCGCCATCTATGTGTCAGGCCAGGGACTTTTTAATTGACCTGTTATATATATATATATATACTAGCTGATACCCGCCCGCTTCGCTGGGCAGACGATAATATTATATTTTGGAACCTATACGTAAGATATCAAGAAAGTTTTCGATTTTTAAACTATAATTATAATCTGAATTTAAAATTTTAAGAAATTGATTGTCTGTAATTAATGGTTATCCACGACTTTCAAATATATGAGAAAAGTATTTAATAGTTAATAGTTTATCAATGAAAATGTAATTTAGTCAGTAAATCTGTCGTTGAACAGAATTCTGCATCACCCATGAGGTCCTGTGTAGTGCGATGCATTCCCATTATTCTACATGGAGGGTCCCCAGTAGGCCTAAACTATGTAAAAATTGACAACATAAAAATATAAATACATTTTTATACATTTTATTTTATTTTTTAAACCTATTGAATCAATTTTTTTGTGTATTACATTTCTATTGTCTTTATTTTGTGTGCATGGCAATTTTTGAGAATGAAAACCACATTTTTATTCTTTATTATATCAATTTATTAATCTTAATTATTACATTCATTATTATTTTATCTTATTCTACTTTTTAGAAATAGTTAAATATAAGAAAAATATGAAATAATATGCCTACATTTCCAAATCTTCTCTGTAGACAACATTCTTCATTCGTTTTTCTGGTTGAAGGATGATTAGATTTTCACTCATTTTATAAATCGACACCAGCTAATTTTAAACTCTGCCCTTGGGCTTTATTGATAGTCATCGCAAAGCAAACTCTAACTGGAAATTGCAAACGCTTAAATTCAAAATGATAATCGGATGGAATTAGTGGTATTCTAGAAATGAATACATTTTCACCCTCATACTTTCCTGTAAAAATAGTCACTTCTATAACGTTTTTTCTTAGAGTTTTCAAATTGAAAACTCCAAGAAAAAACTGGTGCCGTTACATAATTTAGGAGTATTTAAATTACGCAAGAACATTAGTGGTGTACCAGTCTTTAGATAAAGAATATGAGGCGGTATGCCTGGTGGATTGAGTGTGTGCAGAAACTCCACAGGATAATGGACAGTAACTTCTATCTCTATGACTGTATCTATAGACTCATACTTTATCTGTTCAGTTGTCAGTTTCTCTAGGATAAAATCGTTAATTTTATCAGTTGATTCATTTGTTGGAGTCAAAATTGCTCTTTCTTTCAACCACGATAAGCTATCTAGTGTGCCATATTCAATATTTCCGTATATCCTATCAGTCAAAGTAATCAAATCTCCCACAGTATCTCATAGGTTATTCGGAATAGTTATTTTTCCTTCTTGCTCTGTAATATTTCCGTTACCTGTGTCAATTAATAGTTAGAAAATTCTTTCGCGCTCAAGTCGTTTTGAAGAGAGATCCTCATATTAGCTTTCAAGGATAAGACTTTTATATGAGGCCATAAAATTGAAGATTTCAAACCGGCTTTAATTTCATCTGAGCGTGTCCCTCGTGGTACGACAGGTAAAGTTTGTCTAAAGTCACTAGCTAAAAGAACAGTAAAACCACCCATTAGTCGATTACTTCCTCTGATGTCTTGTAGTATCCCGTTGAGAGCTTCAATTCCTTTCTTGTGGGCCATAGTACATTCGTCCCATACTATAATTTTTGTTTCTCTGAGTACGTGCGCCATGTCACTTTGTTTGTCATAGCGTCTTGAGTTCGTTCATGCATGTAGCGAGGTCCTCCAGTAAACGAAGACGGCAACACAACCATTTTACCTATTTCTGAAGACTGTGTATCTTTTTTTGCCATAGCGTCTTTTAAGTGGACATATTCCTCACTCCTAAAATTTTTCTGATTGTTACGAATCCATTCAAGCCTTTCAGTTTCTATTTTTGCATACATGTCGACCAAAAACTGATTAAACAGTTGACGAAAGGGCAATATATAATTGATTTCACCAACACGCTCCATCAACCTATAGCTGAAGAACTCAGAAGCAGAGACAGTCTTATTGATAGGAGCCTTAGTATTGCTATCAAGTTTTGAAATATTTATACAATGACCATCTTCCCCACGAAAAAACATCAAAGGGTACTGAAGAGCATCGTAAGTTCGATGGGTTTCACTAATTCATACCAATTTACTGTATCTGCTGTATAGAATGATATCTCTTTTTTCGAAATCCTGACCCATAATAAGGACAGATACTTCTTTATTTTGAGGAGCATTGAAACGACCTTTGTGTTCTCCAGGTGGTTTTTTTTATCGGCATTAATTATAACCTTATAATTGAACTCTTTTTGGTGTTTAGGAACTGAATAAACAGCAGCTTTGAAATCGCGAATATACCTGTTATGTTCATGTAGCGCCTTTTGTAATTGGCTAACTAATTCTGGCTTAACACCTGGGAAAATACCACAATGAATGTTTCTTTCACATTCATCATCACAGAGAAAGTAAAACTGAAGAAAAGAAGGTTGTTGAGGAGGCTCAGCCAATAGGCTATCAATCCTGTGGTATACCTGGCCCTGGACTTTAAATGTTGTCATAAAATTTCCTTCCTTCAATTCTTTTGCTCCGAATGACGTCATCTGAAAACATTCATTATACTTACGAATTGTAGAAAGAAAATGTTCTGAAAGTTGATCCTAATGGTTAAGAAGACTATTCAAAGGTTCAGGGTAGGATCTAATAGCAGGAAGCTGGACTTGACCACCACTGCAGCATATTCCTGGAGGTTCTTCTATCCATTTTAAAGCACGGCATCTCAAACAGGGCAAACGTTTTCCGATACTGACAATTTTATCATTTGAATAGTCAATATCTATTTTATAATTAAAACCAGACAAATTTTTGGAAGTCCATGGCGTTAATTTAACTTTTGATCTTTTTTCATTGTATTTAATTACAGCTGCCTGATTCACATGGGGGTTATTAGAAAAGTATTTTTTTACAGCTGCTGTATGTTCTTCAGGATGACTTTGAGTATATTTTGTAGCAGCTTGTCTTACTTGTTTATATCTAATTGAATTTGAGAATTTTTTCTTCTTTTTTTACCTTTATTTAGTTGAAGAGATATTACATCATTAATAATTGATTCACTTGAACTTAAAAAATCAATGTTAGATATTGATTGAGTCTTTGAAACTAACACAGACACATTTTCTTGAGGCTGAAACACAAAAGATGACACATTTTCTTCATTTTGTTTCACATTATCATCACCAGAATTAACTTTACTT
>BMAW01010410.1:24338-54468 GCA_019974015.1 Nephila pilipes
GCTACAAGCAGAGAGATAAGAAGGTATAGCATCTATATATTGAGAAAATATAAAATAGAAAATAGAGATAAGAAAGGTATAAATATCTGCCTTAACAAGAAGTCTTAGATATTATCCGAATAAAAGATCAATTAAATTTCAAAAGTACAAATTTGAACTAAAATACCAGATGGACGGCTGTGAGATATGAAAGATTAGACTAAGGAGCCATATTAAAATACAGATGTGTAGATAAAATCCTGTAATCATGTTAACATGTCCTATCAGGCTGTAGGTATAACTGAAATTATATATAAAAAGATTTATACGAATAATTTCATACTAGAAATTTATTAGATTTTCAAGTTAATAAAATCTCCACCACAAAACTATATTCATGAACTGGGGTTTATAAATGCCAAATAACATAATATTAACTAAATATACAGATTTCAGATAAACTATTAAATTTAAGAGCTTTTTACCAATATAATTATACAATACTTTAAAACACTTTGAAGCATTTGAGAAGGCATCACATCACCACGAGCGTTGTCTTGTTGAATAGAGTACGTGAATTTCACTACAAAAGAATTAACGAAATTGAATTTTAATTAAGCACTTTGCCCACTCAGTGTCTTAAGGATGAATATCAAAGCACTTCCTGTGTGACATCACACAAAATCACTGAACAATATAACTTACTCTTGGACATGTAAGGACAACAATTTATCATAACACTAATCATCGAGGTAAATGAGACCTGTCTTTAGAGATCATTCGCTTCCATTTCATGTGGTTCAATGTAGCTATTTTGTGTCACCATTTTAGTCTGAAACGATACCAGTGGTATTAGAGTAGCCATCTGCATGGTATTTGGTGGGCAATGCTGAATCATGCCAGCAGTCTAATAATACAACTAGCACCAAAACAGTTGACATTTCATAATTGTGTCTCAAATAACAATTATAGTTTCCATCCTTCTCCACATACAGAAGTCATGGCATATCAATCATATACATAGAATATTTTATGCTAAAACCACTTCTAGTCATTGGCACCACAAGAATTACTAAGTTTATTGATGTTTTTAACACTAATATTATTAGCAAAATCTGAAAGAGAGTTTCAACTTCTTCGTCTTCATGTCCATAGAAAATCCTCGTGACTTCGAAGTTCAAATTTGCCCTGAAATATCATGGAACGTCTGTGTGACTTTCAATCACTTCATTTTTAATCACAGCCGATATGTCAATTAAATACATTGCAGTGCCGATAATTCTAATCATATGTAATTTCATTAAAGTATATGTGCATTTACTTTTTGTTAACAAAATAAGAATGTATCTTGTTTTTCTTTCCTTATTAAGATTTTCAAACACTATATTCTTTAGGTAAGCCTGCCCCTCTTTATCATGATGCTCCTAAGTTTGATATACTTAACTTGTAAATATTTGCAGGAGGTTATATTTCATACTATTTACGCAATATGGCACTAATATACTTCACAAGAAATTACTGCAATCTTCCTTACTTTAAACTGAATAACTCTTCTGAATGAACTCTGAGAGATAATTTCTTTGTACTGATTCCAATAGAGAAAAATTAAAATTTGCGTGATCGACAATTTTCACGCTATGCAATGGAATGGCTATAACTCATACTGCTTGATGATCTTTCTTAAAGGCGTTCAACAGTTTGGTCTGACATTTTACAAAATTCTATTACTAGTAAGTAACTTACTAATGCTAATTGACAAATAACTTAGTAAGGTAGGAGCTGAATTTAAATATATTAATTCATCAACATTCCAGTGTAGAAATAATTTTCTCTTAAACAGGAGCTTCCAGTCTTCTAGTCTAGACTTTGTTGACTTGGCAATGAATATTGTTAGAATAACGGTAAGATTCTAAAGCCTTCTAGTCAATACGTTTATGCTAATTATTTAATCATCATATTCAAACAAATTTCTAATCATACAGATGAATTGTTTAATTTGAAGAATTCTCGCTCTTTGGAGGGAGAACAATTTTATATTGTCGGTCATGTTTGCTTATTCGCTTATTTCATTTCCATCCCACGTGTTCGTTTTTAAGCAAAACGTAAGACAAAGCTTTGCTCGAACAGAGAGTTATTCAAATAGAAGGAAAACTAATGATTTTTGTGTATATATTTGTGAAGTAAGAAAATATAGTTAAATGTTTCAGTAAATGAATATACATTTTATTCAATGTCATTTTTCCTTTTAGAAGAAATTAAATGTTCATTCGGAAATTGTGATATTTGCTCATGCAATGAGTGAATGCGTATTAGAATTCCTGGTGATATTAAATTGAGAGAACTTCGAATTGAAATTGTATTCAACAATCAGAACTTCTCTTTTGTAATGTTCTATTTATATCATTCATTTGCTGGGTTAAAATTATTTGGAGTTCCTGAAATTCCTTTATTTATTAGTTACTAATATTAATGATTTGCATAATGTGTCATAGACGTGACTAAGTGATTTTTATAATAAACGTAATTGCAATCTTATAATCACTACAGTTTTTAAAGGTATATTTTCATTTTTGTAGAACGATCAGAAAAAAAAGAATCATTAAATTGTGAATTTCTTTTGAAAAAAAAAATCAGCAATCTAATATGATGATTCTTTTTATGAACCATTAGGTACATATTTTTTTTTTTATTTTTGGCTATAAAAATTCATACTTTAGAGTATATTGAAAATTTCATACTTAGCGAATATAATAGAATACTTCCATTTTACTTATATCCTTTAAGAAAAGAGGCAATCAGTTTTGAATTCGAGTAAGAAATAAAGCAATTAATAAGCAGAATTTAAATAACCAATCAATGAATTCTAAAAAATTATTTTATTGAGCAAATATGTTCTTTATTTTATACTTATCTCTATTTACACTATTACAGCTTACGCTTCAAGTTGCTCTATTAAGGTACATTATACAATTAACGTAATAAATATTAATTTAACGCATTAGCAATTGATTTAAATTTTCATATAAAATTCAAGCTATTTTCTGAGACTGATCTTTATAATTTATTTTGTAAGTTTTTAAAAATGTCTCCCAAATTATTCCATTAAATTTGTAAACTTATTTTTTTTAAAAATTACCCTGTTTTAAATAATATGTTTATAATGTAGAGATTCGATAATATTTAACTCTAGGTCAATTAGTTTAATTATTATTATTTAAGACAAGTTTTAATAACTATTTACCCTTAAGTGTTTCACTAAGATTAAATTTATTCAATCAATTAAGATATAATGTTTCAAAAAAATGAAAAGTGCGTCATATAAGGAAATTAGTTGATTCCAGTTACATAAAAAATAAAAGGTATACTAAACCAAAATATACTCAAATTCTAACTAACTAATATCTATATAAGTCTTTTAAAATCGTTAATTTTTAAGTTTCTTATTTAATTGATACATAAATATTTGTATTAGAATCATTTGATCAAATGTTTCAACTGTAATATACATTGTGGTTCAAAATTAAGAGAATTTCTGGAAAGTGAGGATATTCGCCGGATGTATTGGTCAGACAGATCTCCAGAATTCAATACCATAGAGCATGCCTGGGGAGGGCAATTGAAATTCGCAAGCCCCTTCCGAGAACTATCCAAGACCTGAAAAAAGTGTTGTTGAACAAGTGGGATCAATTGCCTTAGTAGCTCATAAACCTCCTTATTTACAACATAAAATCACTTTGCGAGGCCTATATATCTGTAATAGGGGACCATACCCCCCTATTAACAAATTTTTGTTTGCTCTATTCTGCTACTGCTGCTTCATACCTCGCGACTGCAATGAGTGTTACGTACAATCATGCGTGTGTATTATAACTTGTATTATATCAATCCTACGTACACACCAAATTTCATTAAAATCTGTCCAGTTGTTTTAGAGATAATCGACAAAATCGGAAAATTCTCTTAATTTTGAACACCAGTGTATATAGCGTTGAAATATTCTGAAAGAAAAAAATGTAGTTTAAGCATTTTATGTCTTATATTAATAATAATTCAAATTATTTTCCATAAAATTGTATTTCAAAATTAAGAATGTACCTTGCTTACACATAAATGAGTTGCATATACGCATATGTATTCGCTGAGTAATATAATATATATATAATAATTACATTTTAATATTATAAAATCAAATGTATCCAACTACATTAAAATGTATAAAAAATAGATTTCTTACGTTTGAATGGTGTTTTCTCAATGAATCTGAATTCAGATGAAGATTTTTATATGAAATAAAAAAAATGCTTAAAATTGTCTTTTAATATGGTTGTGTTTCTAGCAAAAGTGAAAAAAATTCTTCTTGGACTGTTAAGAATTTCAAACAATACTTTTGGGATGAAAACTAATGTTCTTCAGTTGATTTATAAGCAGGGGATAGTACCTCTTATGTCTTATGCATCGAGAACTTGGGGACATTCTTTAAGAAAGAAAGTTAATAGTAGACTTATTAGGAGAACGCAACGGAGGTTTTTACTTCGTGTCATTAAAGGATACAAAACTCTTAGTTATGAAGCAGTGTTAGCGATTTCTGGAATGCCACCCATTGACTTGGCTGTTTTGAACAATCTCGATGTTCGGGAAAGCTTTTTGAGTACCGGCCTTGGCACCCTGGATGAGGCGATTCCAATTTCATTATTACCATACCCTTATTGCAGAAAGCCTATCACTCTTGTAAATTATTCTAATGAAGTCCTTCAAGATTATAAATCTATTTGTTTCACGGGTGGGAATAAATTGAATGGAAGAGTTGGTCTTGCCTTCGTTATTTACGAGGAAGGATTTGAAAAAGCTTCTTTCCAGCATCAAATAAGAGATGAATGCTCTGTTTTTCAAGACTAACTACTCTGCATTAATCTTGCAGTAAAAGTGATTCAGGACTCTCTCCGTCAGGGCGGTACTCTCAATTTTCTTATTTGCACCGATTCACTCCCTTCGCTTCTTTCTCTGAGCAATATAAATTCTACAAAAAAACTTGTTGTGGAGGTTCAGTTTATTCTGTACAACCTTGAAGACTGTGATATCCACTTTTCTTATGTTCGGGGCCATAGTGGATATCTCGGCAATGATAGAGCGGACTAGTTGGCTAAAGAGGCAACTTGCCAAGATATGAGCCTTTCGATGTCTGTGCCATCGTCCCACTGGAAGCATTTAGCTTGGGAAAGAACTGTTTCCGACTGGAACTCCAAATTCTTGGCCTCACCTAAAGCTTTGTGAACTAAAAAGTTTTTTCCAACCATTTATCAACGGCTAAAATGTAAGAAATTTGTTACTGATTTTAAGTTATCCCAGATTCTAACAGGACATGGAACTTTTAAGAGCTATTTATCTAGGTTTAACTTAATTGGTAATGATATTTGTTCTTGTGGTCTGGACGCTGAAACCGCGGAACATGTCTTGTTGTATTGTAATCTATATTTTTGTAAAAGAGAAAATTTTAAAAAGGAGTTAAAACGCTTAGGTATTTCCTGGCCACCTATTTTGTCTTTGATGGTCAATTGTTCTGAAAGCCTTAATGTCTTGAGAAAATTTGTTTACCGTATAGATTTTTAAAATTTATAGTTACCTTCATTTCTTTGTAATTATATATTTCCTCCCTTCCTTTTATTTATATTTGTCTCTTTTATGTTTTTCCCCCTTAATTATGTTTTTTTAAATTTTATTATTATTATTGTATAATGTTGTTGCCCATACGTCTGTAAGCCTCATGTTATGCAATGTGGAGCATGAGGAGCTTTGCAAATAAATTTATTTAAAAAATATTAATGTGTATTCTGTGAGTATGTTAGCAAACTAAAACTTGAATGCATATTTAAATATTGTTATAAAACATTAAACTTCAGAACGTTTTCTATTAAAAAAATCTAAAAAGTATGTATTTATGTATTTAGTCTAAAATTGAAAATATTTATATTCTATAACAAATCAAGACCAGAAACTAATTTATTGCAGCTTTTACTTACAATCAAAATGTTTGAAACTTAATAAATAATAAATTCACAAACATACTTTATACAATGTTTTAAATACTAATATGATATTATTAAGGAGCAAAAAAGATTTTCTAATTAAATATACAAAGCCTCTCTGTACAATTAAAAAGTTCACTTAATATTATCACTAAAAAATGCTGCTTATAACCCGTGTTTATTCAGTGTAAATACTTTGAAACTGCAATGTAATTATTACTTCACATTTTATTAAATTGAATGCATGCCAGAATGTGTTCGCTAATGCATGGTAAACTTGTATCTTTTAACTTGTGTTAATAGAATTTTGATTTTGAAAGGATTTATGCAAAATTCATTTTACTAAATGCACAAACTGAACTTTATGTCACATTTAAAATATTTACATCAATCACAGAGTATTATTTTCACCATAAAATTATTTCCGTATCGTTATGGAAACATTACTACAACATTAAACATTATTAAACTACATTATTAAACATAAATGACTACAACTTAAAACATTCTAAGGCAAATTTGTATATACGCATTTTATGGTTTCCTGAATAAATTAATTTACATAATTCTCATTGTGTTAAAATTTGAATTGAAGAATAAGTACAAAATCTCCTCCATTATAAATCATTTAATTGTATAGTCAAATTACATTGGTTGATATAAAAAGTTCTTTATATTATAATAAAATTTTCTTTCAAAATATGAAAGGAAGTGCCTTCCTACAAAAAAATTGAGAAAATAATACACATTCAATAAATCTCAAAGAAGAACAAATAAAAAATTAAGGATGTTTTTCATTGTTTTTTATTGTTGCTTTTTGAAATTTGTCTACTTTCAGGCAAAGAAAAAAAATTGCATTAGAACTCATAACTTGAAGCTATTTAAATTTTTTTTTCATTTCCATATGCTTATATTTTATTCCATAATTCGAAAAGGTAAAGAATAAACTTAATAATATGGAACAACAACTTTACTTAAAATTTAAATTAGGTTCAAGGAATGTAAGCATTGAATTATTTTTACAAATTTAGCTGCATGATTATGTTTGTATCGATATTGTTCTGTTTTTAAATATTAAATCTTAAGGAAAATATATTAAAAAGTTTTTCCTAAATGTGTTTCTGATAAGAATATTTTCCTATTTAAAATTATATCTTCATGGAAATGGTGATTGGGATGATAATTGAGCATTAACCCTTAGAAGTCGGATGATTCTAAGTCAAAATATACTTTCCGCTCGGCGGTTTTGGGATTGAGGAAAATTTTTCATTCCCTTACTGGGAGTTCCAAGTTCACCACATGTGGTATTGTTAATTTTCTAGTTACAAAGGGGACATGGTAAGGGTTGCTAATTTTTAATTAGTAATAATTGACGAGTGAGAAAGATTCTAATATTTGGCACAATATCATATCACAATATCTTTTGAATTCCTGGTTCCCATTTTTAATTGAGTGACTTACAAACTTTCAAATGCATATTTTGAATTTATGAATATTGTAAATGTTTTAACATGTGCATATGTCTCTTTTTAAGTAAATTCCAAAGTAAAAAAAAATATATTTTTTCTAGAGTTGATGAACAACATTTTTCAGAAGTACTAAGAAAATAGAATTTACATGATTGATATGTTAACTAGATGTATTAGTAATATGTTAATTAGATGTATTAACTAATTTGTATAGGTAAGAAATATTAGATATATTACTTTTATTTGCTCCATTCGTAATATTTTTTCTACGTAAATTGCTAAAAGTGACTAATTCTGAAACAAGATTTTATTTTATTCATTGCTTAAGTATGAGATATATTGACGAAGGATGTGGGACAATATAGGATAATATCCCTTAAGTAAGAGAAAAATATTATGAAAATGTTAATATAAGGCATTATACAATAATAATTTATCTGTTCAAATAATTTTAGATTTCATAATTTTATTCTATTTTTGTTATACATTTTCAATGTTTATTCTATTTTATAGGAATATTAGGACTTAGAATCTAGACAGACTTAACAAACGATTTTCAATTGAACAGGATTCGAATTCACAACTCAACACCAGTTACGAGTTTGAGACATCACTACTCGGCTACCGTGGCCCTTTTGTGATTAAATATTATGAAAAGTGAAATTTTAAAAAAAATAATTTTTAACTTAATTGAACACGTCACAAAGCTTTTGAGTAAATCTTAAGTACGACAAATTAAGGCAAAATCTTCAATTAATGCATGCATTCCAATGTAAATAATATGATACTCATTTTTATATCAAATATTTCTATGAATCTTTAATATTAAAGAAAAAAGTATTAATTTGGTTTTTTCTTAATATTTTTTTTTGTTTCTAAAAGAAACATATCTTAAATTGAAAGGTTTTTGTAGTAATGCTTTTGAAATATCTGTTTTAAAAATGTAAAGTGAATTCTACTTTTTTAAATTTTTGACTCTTAAAATAACCTTTTTGGTTCATTTTTCATTTTCTTTTTATAAAGAATGTATCAGTTTTAATCTTTTTTATTCTAATATTTTGTTTTTATTGGTTTATGTGTTAAGAGATTTATAAATAAAATGTGTGTTATTCTTCGAAACAGTTCCGGTCAATAAAAGAATCACTGCATGCCTTACAGATAATAGTTGCTCATTTTTGAATATTCTTTTCCACACAATATATATACTTTCTTTCCTTTTCGTCAATTGGTCAATGAGAAAATTTACTATCATTTGTCTTCATTTTTTTAATTACTGAAGGTTCTGCATTGTTATGATTAATTTACCTATAAAGATGTTATTAAATTCATTCCAAATTCTTTTAAACTGAGTTTTTAAGTAACTGAATTTGGCTCGACTTAAATCACACAAACACAACATTATCGACGATGCTAAAGAATAATTTTTTGTCCATAGCCTAGTTCGCCTAGCAAAAGTATACGTGGATGCCATGTGGTCTCCTAAATCAGCATATCACATTTGCTTGTTGTAATCTGCCGCAATTTTTTGCTTGGTAGTGGTTAATTTTTCTTTTCATATTCAGCAACTTCACCATCAAATTTTCATTGGGAATCAACAAAATTTTCTTCATCTAAATCTTTCATCAAATTCTCAATCTCTATTTTTGCGAGAAATTTCAGATCCATTCTAAATAAACTAAGAAAATACAAGAAGAAAGAAAAATCTATTTTTCACAGACAACGTAAGGTCATCGAATGAAGTATTTTTTCGAATTTGGTTGTTCCTAAAGGTCGCCAATGAAAACAATTTGGACACAACTGAATATCTTTGGCGAAAAATATCCCCACCCAATTACGGACAATAGAAGCAATGTCGTATGAAGGATCAGGAAAGGTTGTAAAAGTGTCTACTAAAAAAAGGGGGGCGAGGATCTGTCTCTCTATAGCTTGGTACAGCATTTGTACCGCAGTCGAAGCAAAAACATTTTTTGTACAGCATGTGTACCTCCGATGAGTAAAGGTTAATTTCTTTCATATTCACGAAATATGTTTATTTCATTTATCAAATGTATTTATGTATGATATTTTGAAAAAAAGTAATAAACTTTTGTTGGACCAAAACACAATTACTCATACTTACTGATTTTATCATAATTTTCCATAAAGTAATCTTTTTGGCGATGCACACACTTCTCCCTGCGATATCACCATTGTTTAGCATTTATGTGGAATAATGTTCAGTTGGGCTAACATGTTGTGCTTCATCGTTTCTAAGAAGAAAGAAAGAGTTCCCTTCAGTGACATTTTTAATTTTAAGATTGACCAAACATTATATACAGACATATCAGAAGATTATGAAGATTCAAGAAATCCTATGTTTAGACTTTAAACTTTGAATCAAAATTAAAAACTGGGCAGGTGTATTATGAGAATGGAGTTGCCAACTTTTCTCCGGCCACGTTTTTGGTCATTTCCATCACATAGCATCATTATTGTAAAGAAGAGCCTCCAAGTATTGCCCTGTTGTTCTACTCGTGCTGTAACACATCACGGGAATCAAAGTAAATGGTCAAAATTACATTTCACATTGCTGCAGATCTATCATGTTACTGATACTTAGATCAAACAATTCCTCTTGGGCATTTAGCAATTTCTTGTCTGGACCTGACTTTGTGTTCAATCAGCTTCAAACACGGGTCATTTCACTCTTAATATCATAAAAATTGCAGTAAGAAATGTGATTAATCCCATTTCCTGCGGACCCTTGGTGAATTTGCTGAGATTTGTTACCTAATTTTAAAAAGTGTATGCACCGAAAATAATTTAATTCTTTTTCTTTCATCTCTCATCCTTCTCGTTCCGGCAAACTTTTTTTTCGTTCTACTCCCTAATTAATTATGTTTTCAACCAGTTGGATCACTGCATCTATTTACTCTGTCCAGATATGCGAAAAACCTTCAATAATCAGATCTTGCGAGAAACAGTAATTCAAATGTAAGCCTTTATACTTTTTATAACGAGTTAAATCTTGAATAAGTTATTGAATTTAAAATGCCAAGCCAATCACAAATAACATTAAATGACCTCTCTCCCTTTCAGTACGACTATACTTTCATTAAATAGATAAATGAACTGAAAATAGAAGTTATAATTAAATTTAAATAAGAGAAAGTTGAATCACTATTTTTAGCTGCAGGAAAGATGGATGTTTCTACTTTGTGTTGACTGTATTTTTGTTTCTTTGTCGTACCCAAACACTCAACGATTTTTCACCAGCGATTACGGTTTTCAAGTATTGGAGTTACAATTTGTGTTGTCCTGTATGTTTTTTACGATTTCCAATAGTTATTTTATTTCATCATTAAAAACGTTGGCACTTATTTTGCATACACTCTTTATCATTCTCTGCTAATATGTGGCCTTTTTAAAGCGGTTGGATCGAGCCTTTACATGTGAAATAACATAACAACAACATCCGAAAGACTTGTGAAGTGTTAGGAATAGTTTTTAATAGGGTCTCACCAGCTTTACAAACATTCAGTGTAATAATGGTTGCTTAAATGTTTCTGTCAGTTTCCAAAATTCAAACTCCGATGAACACTATCTACACTTCTTCGCTGTGATATTGTCTACAACCGATCGATGTCAGCAATGAGAGGACCTCTAACTGTGACTAATATCCAAGAAAATATTCATTCATTTGTAGGTGAGGGGAAAAGAAAAATTGGTGCTTATCGAAGCTCGTAAATGCTTTTTCACATAAATTTCTCGTATGCTTTATTACTTTTCATGTTTCGAAGAAACGTTAAAGAAATTAACGATATCCAGGTAATAATATACTTAAATGCATTTTTGACTAAAATAACAGGATTCTAATTCAGATGCGCTTTAGTATTGCTTAAAATAATTTCTGCATGTAGAATTTTTTTTTTTAATAATTCGAAATATCTAAGCGTTATAAATCCATATTTGTGTCGTTTTTGTATGACAACTATATATATATATATATATATATATATATATAATTCAGCCTACCAAGTCGCAAAGGGGGAAGGTTGGTACCATTAAACTAGTTTAACCCCGCTTAATCGGTCCTCAGCCCGATATTGCTTTTTGACTTGCTGGGTTCCTTCTTTTCTTTTCTTTTATTTTTCTTTTTCTTTCATTGTTACATTTCTTTCTGGATTTTTGTCTTTTTAAATATTTTAAATTATTCTTTCATAAATTTTCAGTATATATATATATATATATATATATACATTTATATATACAGCTATTACTTAAAGAGGATAATGATGCTTTAGAGGAAATACGCAATCACCAAATGCCAGCTGCTTAGCGTGAAGCCTTCTGTTTTTAGTGCAGTGCCTTTCGTTTCTTTAAGCAAATCCATAGCCGTCCTTCACAATAGAGTTATTTTTTTGTTTTTCAACGGGAAAAAAATAAGTGAGTAATAAATCTTTGAGAAATGTCACATGAATCTTGGGAAAATTCACTATTGGAACTTATAATTTTTGAAAGAATTGTACAGTAATAAATGTTTATTGAGGGCTCGTGTATTTGTGTGGTTCCACTATTTTTAAGATAACTGAGAAGACGTTAAAGGTAATTCATGCCTTTACTCTTCATCCCTGCAGTACTCTTCAACTTCAAAAATGGATCAGAATATTGATATTCAGTACTGTAGCTCGATTTGAATAAGTATTCGTACAATTGTTGTGGCTGTAGGAAGATTTTATACCAAAATGGCCCTTAAGATATTTCCGTTTGAACAACAAGAAGCTTATAAAAATGTTTGCACTCAAACTTTAGTGCCTGTGAAAATTACTCAAACTAGGAAAGGGTAATAATGTTTGACGAATCGTGGTATCTTACCTATATTCTAAACCGAATCGCTAATTCACGCCCTGGTAGAGCTTATCTTCACGGAGAAAAAAAAAACCTCGAAAGATCATTTCAAAATGTTTAGCAATGATGAATGTTACCTTCGATATTCATGAGATTGTGTAACTGCACTAGATTCCTGTAGATCATACTATTAATTAACATTACTACTTTCAGATTTTAGCTGAAATCTGGGAAATTCTAAGGAAAAAAAATTACCAGCAAGGTGAGTCATTCCGATTTGTCTCTCTAGACGTTTCTACCCTAAATATAGATTCCCAGTGTTTCATCATCCACCTTATTCGCCGTATCTAGCCTATGGTAATTCTATATGTTTCCAAAGGTGAAATCTGCATTTAAAGGAAAAGGACTTGCTGATGTAAAAGTTGTGAAAGAGGAAGCATTTCGCGCTTTAAAAGAACTGAAAATCCAGCAACATTTCGAACTATGGAAGATTTGCATGGAGAGTTGTAGTTATAGAGGAGGGGTGTATATTGAAGGTGATAATAAGTAGAGAGGCATGGAAGCAAAATAAATTCTTTTTCAGCGTCAGTCTCTTTATTTAATAATCACACCATGTTTTCATTTGTTTTTACAATTTAAGCACGAATCACGAAAGTAGAGTTTACTGAAAAATTTACATTTAGAATGGAACAAAACTGAACCACAACCACAAGGGAATACAATAACAAGAAAATATATTACAGAGAATTTTAAATTTTCTTTCAGAAATCAACACATGTGTAAATGTAGCAAATTACAAATGTCCTTTTAGTATAAGAAAAGTGGCATCATCATGGAGAATGATCATATGAGAGGTCCTCTCGCTTAAATACCACCTTCTTATTTTAATCTAAACACGGTAGACATTATAATTAATCTTAGGCTGGCTCTAACAAGATAAACTTTAAATTGAGTTGTGGTAGCTTTTTATTCCCTCTTACACAAAACCACAAACATCGGTCATGGGCACTTGCCATTAGCGCACTATTTGCTCAATACATCAGAATTTCGAGGTCGCTTAATTACTTTAGATACATTATGACTACACAATTATACACCCGAAACAAAATGTAGTCAAAACACTGGACTGCCAAGGGAGAATCAGCTCCAAAAGAGTAAAAATTGTATTTTCCGGCTAGAAAAAAGATGGCGTCTATTTTTTTATATAGTCTTGGTGTTATAATAATCAATTATCTAGAAACAGGAAAAACCATCACAATAGCCTACAGTAAATCCTTACTTGTCAAGCTGATAGCAGAAATTGTGGAAAAACGGCCACCTTTGAAGAAATGCTGTTTCAACAAGGAAATGCGCTGTCTCACATCTAAATGGTTGCCATGGAGAAATTCAACGAATTGCGGATTGAATTGCTTGACCATTCTCCTTACTCATCTCATCTGGTCCGAAGGCGACTTCTTTTTGGTCTCTAATCTAACAATTGCGCTCAAAGGACAGATACTTTCATCAAATGAGAAGACCATCACCTCCGTAAACAATTATTTTTCTGACAAAGACACCAAGCACTATTTTGATGGTTTCGAGATGGGAACATTGCTATGAGAAGTATGCAAACTGTCAAGGAGACTTCTGAAGCAAAATAAAAACAGATATAAAGAAAAAAATGTCTTCTACCTTTGATAGGTCAAAAACGTTTCAGACCTCCCTCGTAATATATATATATATATATATATATATATCACTTTTAAAATTAACATAATACAAATAATAATAATTTTGTAATTAGATCATAAGTTAACAGTTAATAATGGAAAGAAATTCTTCTCTTCATTAGAAAATACTTTGATTTGAATTACCTGTTCTTTTTGATAGGTGTTTCAATGTGTGTAAAAGTTTTGAAATATTAATGTAAATTAGTTGAAAATATATTATTTTGAAAATAAATACTTAATATAGTTTTTAAAATAGGTAAGTAGTTAAAAATAAAAATAAAAAATTCTGTTTGATACATTAGTACTTAAAAATATTATTTTCGGCTAGGTCAAGTCTATGATGCCTTACAAACGCTAAAACATGCACAAGATCAGAAAGAACGAACTCCTTTCCAAGTACATTTCATTACAACCTAGCTATCTAGCTCAAAATTCTCTAAATGATTCTCAGAAGCTTGGGTTTCATCTCAAGTAAGAGAAAGGAATCTTGAAAGTACTTCTAATTAAGATTAATAGTATCTCGGAAAGTTTAACAAAGTTAGAAATAATATCTGTAATTAAGATATGCTTTTCTCTCTTATTTTGGTTGAACAAGACAACGAGAATTAAAGTAGATATTATGCATTAACCAGGAACTGAAGGAAAAAGTTCTAAAAGGCAAAATGAATAAGGTACACTTTCTCAAAACAAAGATTTAAATCAAACATTTAGCTATGTCAAATTTGAGATTCTTACATGTTTAAAAATATTTTACTTTGAAATTATGCATATTGTAATGTTTTGTTTTTGCTATTAAGAATTTACACATAAACTTTATAAATAAAATCTAAAATACATTCACAATTTTATTTTTGATCGCAATGTTTATTTTGAGTCAATATTCAAATAATGATTTTTCTTGTACATTTGTGTGCATATTTGTGTTAGTGAACGTTTGTTGCAAGTAAATGCGTTGTCCAGATTTTTTTTTTATGTTTACTCATAAGATTCTGTATTACAGTACAATGTAAAAATTAAATCAGAACAAAAATTTATATAAAATATATACACTTTTATTTGTCACCTAAATTACCTACTAAAGAAATCACTTTGATTTTTAAATATAATATATATATATATATATATATATATATATATATATATATATATATATATATATATATATATATATATGTTTTAGCATCCTATTCTTTTTAAAAGCTATTTTTCTAATTATTATATGGAAAGATCTACAAGCTCCTAGATCTTAATGTATTAAATTTGCTTTAGTATTTATCGAGAATTATTTTTTTTTACCTTTAATAAATGAATAACACTTTATTTTTTTTAAATATTTCACAATATTATAGAAATTTTAATCTTGCTACTCTGAAGCTGTATTTTAGGAAATATTTAGAAACCCTCAGCTACTTTGTAGTATATAACGAATTTTTTTTTATTATCAAGTTAAAAATACATTTTTCTATTCTATCAATTACATACGTTTCTAAACAACAATTATTAAGTTGAAAGAGATTTATGTAATGTAGTATATAAAATTTTTAAAAAATGCAATTTTAATGAACCATATTAAATGTGAAACAAAAAAAAACAAATTTACTTGTAATATTTCCTGTTTTAATTTTATTTGAAATATTGCTTTACTGTTTCACTTGTAATATTATTTTCATATGTTTACTTATAATATTTTTGATTACTTCTATATAATATCTTCAGAGCACCTACAATTTTTGAATCAATAGTTTGTATTTATGATTCAATCGAGACTCGTTTTCCCATTAATGTTCCTCTTTCTTTTCTTTTCAATTAAAACATATTCTGAAATTCTTTTTTATTTGTATTTTAGCTCTTAAAATATAAATGCCGATATTTTTCCGCATTCAATGGTTTTCCTTCCATTATTTTTAATATAAGTTCTTTCAGAATTTACATAAAATTTTATTTATGTTTATTATATTTCCAATAGAAAATAAATTAAATTGAGTAGCAAATTATATAAATTTGAAGAAATTGTAAATTTAAATACATTTAATTAAGTAATTTAAATAAATCATACACAATCATTAAATGCTTAAGCACTGTTTTGTATTTACTACAACATACTCTAAGCAATATTTTAATCAAATGTATATTCAATTGTAAAGGATGTTTTTAATAAATTATTATTTTTAAGCGTTTATCATACATCTAACTTATTAAAACTAGTGCTGAAGCTTTTAAAGGACAATTCATACAACTCTCCAAGTAATTCAAAAAGACTAGCAGCGCAACATTTCAATTCTAAGATGACATAAATTATGTGTATTATCAAGAGATATATTTTTAATATATTTAAAAAATCGAATTATCTAAATGTTGAAACTTTTCAAAACTTCTCATCTCGTTATCTTAATCCCAAAGGTTTCTTTAAACATAGTAATTCCATTAAACTTTAATTTAATAGAATTCGAGCATCTTATAAAAAACATGAAACTTTAAACATTTAGCTTCTAAATCGTGATAATATTTTCTTAATTTAAGATTCAGATGACTAAAGTTTTGTTTTAAAGTTTTTCATTAAACATTTCAAAAGTAAAAAGCGGTAAAATTAGTATTTAAAGTAACAACATTAATGGTTTTTTTACAAAATATTACGTGATAGGAAACAACTTTTTTTTATCATTTTCTAACTATTTTATGATATACTTTATAATAATTAGTATGAGTAACTTTGGTGAGCCTTACCATGACGTGTCTGTTAGGAAATGAAAATTATCCATGTGAAAAATCTAATGTTGTGGAAGAGCAACAAACATCCTCCATTGTATTCATGAAGCAAAATCAACATATGTTTTTAAAAACATATAATATATTAATCACAAGTTGAAATTACTAGAAACTGATTACTTATAAGTGTTTCTAAACTTTAATGTTTATTCTTAAAACAAAGTTTAACAATTTATGTATGTTGCTAACATTCTAGCTAAAGAGAAATGTATTTTTCTATGCTGTGTGAGTTTTTTTTCTTTAATTTCACAAAAACATTCAAGCAGTGAAACCCTTTTGTTATCAGAAGATATTTTATACAATTTTTCACGTTTCAAACTCGATTAATAGTAGTGGGAAATTATAAATATCCCTGACATCTTAATAGGGATTTATTAATATATTTAACTGAAGGGCATACTAATTAAATTGCAGCTTATTACTAATTAATGTGATACATAAAACACGTTTGCAAAGGAAGATGTGGAAAATATATACTACACAGATACCTAATTATCTGGTTCTCAGTGCATGTGAAATAACAGTATTCATTATTATAATTGTATTCAACACTTACATATTTTCAGAACGACGGCTACAAAATATATGATAAATATGAATATATGTATTTTATATAATAATAAAATTCATTTATATAATGGTAATAAATAATTTTCTCTAACCAATATTATCAATTTGATTTAAAATGATATTATTTGTCATAATTCAATAAGGTTTTTTTTTCTTAATGAAAGCCTAAAATATATTGGCATTCAATTTTATCTATGATTATTTTAAACAGTTTTATTATTCAACACCAGAACGACTAAGGTAGTCATTGAGTGAGGTAGTTGGTAGAAGAGCGACATTGAGAACCGATTATTCTTTAAAAAATTGTACGTTAACTCATTGAAATCATATTATAGTAGCGATCCAGTTCCTCTCCAGATGCAATGACATATGTTATAATCGCGGCGTATTCAACCTACAGGCTCAAGGAGCGATTACGTAATTTGCTTCTGAGCGATGTCAGCCAATCGCTTGTAAGGTTCAAATCATGACTTGTTGTCTGGACGGAGTTCAAGTAGGTGGCGAGACGGAGTATGACCTTTGGCGACAGACCACGATGTCGTGCTAATATTCGAATAAAGCTCTTTTATAGTACGACTAGTAATTATTCTTCAATAATAAGATGGATTATATCGAGACGTTCTTTTAACCATTGTCTCGCATAATGCTATTCATTACTTTCATTATGTTTATGAAGGTTTTATATGCATAACGATTTTTTTTAAAATATATAGTATAACGAGCTTTTAATATTCTAGGCATTAATATTCTTTCTATAATGACCATGTTGTAAAAAGGTTATCATAGAGATTTGAGCCTTCTACTTTTGGAATGTTCTTGTCTTTTCTCACGATTTCTTTTTTTCTTTATTCGAATCACAGATGAAGTAATTATAATACCTAGAAGAATGTAAGTCAGTAACATTGTTTCAAGCATTAATAATTGCGCGCATCTGACACTAACCTTTTTTTCCAATATCACATTGGAAAAGACTGAGTATTGATGAGTGTTCTGAGCTTTTTATTATCTCGATGAAAATTGCCTTCTATGAGACAAAAGTCTAAAACAAAGCTTGGATTCCTTAAAAGAAAAAAAAATGGATGATGAAAATTCTGTGCAACAAATTGTTGACTCTTCAGACTATCTTCTTACATCAGATGGAAATAAATGGCAAATTTTTCATGACAACGCTGATACATTTCAGAGATATGACTCAAGACATATATTGAAAGACAAAACAATACCTAATCCGTATATTAAGAAAAATATAGGAAGAAATGAAACTTCATCTAGGCATTTACTATTTTCTCATTCGACAATAAAATATATACAAAATATGAGATTGAAAAAATTCGAAATCAACTAAAACTATATTCATTGACATATCCTTCGAAGAATAGGACTCATTTATTGCACTAGATTTTTCTAGAGGAAAAATATTCGGTTCTACACTTAAGCAACATATGCTCAAAAATGTATAGTATTGATTAAAACTAACGTAAGACTATTTCATAAACTTCTATAGTTTCTGAGGTATGATAATAAATCTATTTATTCAACCCGGCTTAAAAGGAACAGATTTAACACTTAAAGAGCCAACAGTGTGCAAAATTGTGAATAAGTCATTACGAAGCTAATGAATTTATTTCTATAACAGGAAAAAAAATGTCACAACAAACGATGGCTTATCTCATAATTTTACCATTACACTAAATTTGGCGTAGATCTATGTAATCAAGTGAGCTGATCGGTTTCTAGGAACATGTGTACATTTTTACAATATTCCCGTTATTGCAACTATAAATTTCAGGATTCTACTTAGAATAGATGACTCATCGCAAATTCATCGACGGTTCTTTCTTTGAAGCATATTAACGAACAAATAATATCACACAGTTCATAAAAAAAAGCTCTGCATGGTTTCATAGCTCTTGTAAAACTAGTTATGAGTAATCAACGTCGTATATGCTCGTGATATCAAACTAAAATCAAAAGTATGTTCTTTTTGAGTCAACTTCATTAGAGGAAAATATCATAAAAACGGTGTATTAAATACTTTTTATTGCAAGTAATATTTTAAAACATTCAAAGAGATGCAAGTGCAAAATAACTACAAAATTTTCATTTTTTTTTCGTGTGAAAACAAAGGTGTTTTATTTTCCGCAATATAGAATTGAACTTATAATATTAAAGTATTTCATTTGCATTACTTTATTTAAAATAATTTATTTTAACACTTTATGATGATATATTTATAATTACAATAAAACATTTTATCTCGATTTACTAATGCGGTTATTAATTTCTCGCAACAAAGTATAATAGAATAAAGTTCGATTAAATTACTGAAATAGCTCATCTTGTCAAAGTGCAAAATTATATAATTGCACTTGTATTATTCTTGTGAACGACATTACATTTCTAAATTCTGTGTATCTCCCAGAATATCAAACATTTAACATCAATATTTCATATATATATATATATATATATATATATATATATATATATATATATATGTATGTATGTATGTATGTATATAAATTCCATATAGATAGAATAGTTCCGAGAAGCAGTAAAAATTTATAAATGGCAAAGGAAATAATCATTTTCAAAAATTCAATATGGTCTTATCCAGTTTTTCTTGTTTCAAAACTTACCAAAATTTGGAATGTAAAGATATAAACTGATTTGATTTTCATGCATTGCTTGGGTTTCATGCACTTGAAAAAGGATGCTGAGCAAATTCAAAAACTTTAAGCAGTTTGACCTTTTTTCCTCTCAAACTAGAATTTTTCCCTCATAGGAAAAACTTTCTAAACGAAATATCTTGGGAGAATAGCATCTTATTCCATTTTCTTTGTATATTAAATAAGCATTGTTTTCTGAAATATTTTCGAAACAAAAAATAAACTAAACAAAATGAAACCCCGTACATTTCTATATTAATCAATTTTTAAGACAATTTCTTATTTTTTGCTCATCATACTTTTCATACCTTTGAAATACACACACACACACACATACACACACACATATATAATATATATATATATATATATATATATGTGTGTGTGTGTGTGTGTGTGTGTGTGTGTGTGTGTGTGTGTGTGTATGTGTATAGTTTAAAAACCAATGTAAACAATTAATTAAATCTTACAATCATGAACCAGTTAAGGAAATATATCTCAAAAGGTATGAAGTAAGACACATTAAGGAAGAAATAATTTCTACAATATTTTGCGTAAAAGACAGTTATACTAATCCATATGAATATACAAACAAAACACAAAAATAAAGAACCATTGAGTAAAAATAAAAAAAGAATTTTACTGTTTAGAATATAATAATATGTCATAGATAAATATCCAAACAAAAGTAAATTAAGCGAAAAATAAAAATTACATTCTTGTGGTAACTGGTAATCACTACCAGCCTACTATTATTCTACCACTATCATGACGAGTCGGATTTTCTGTCAAGGTAAGCACGTATAAACGAAATGAAGCTGCAGTGAACTAAGTACCTTCTGATATCTCTATTTAAGGTAGTACTGAAAAGCATTTCATGGAATGAGAGAGGAACGACATTCTAGTTTCTGAGTTCTCTCTTCCGTCTCGCCTTCATGTAAAATCTTAAATGTTTTAAATAAATTATCATTACCGTTGGCATGAGTCTGTCCAGGCTTTCTGGTATGATATTTCTCATAATCTGAGACGAAATCAGAATTATTACGCCATTGGTAGCAAACTTTTAAAGTAGCCACATTGGTGACTCGGGAGTGATTTTACGCCTATAGTGTGAAAGACGTAAGGGTCACCACCATGGTCACAAATCATGTAATAAAAACAAAATTAAAAAAAAAAAGAAAACAAAATAAAATCTGAAATTTATAATAATTATTATATTTTAAATAATTCTTAATAATATTTGAAAGTTGTAATTGTAATTTTCTTTAAATATTGTTCAAGTTAGTATAAATATCCTGTATTTTAGTCACAAATTTAATTTTACATTAAATTTGATTTCTATTATGTTTCAAATGTCTTTAAAGGAAATGCTTTTCCGCATAAAGGTACTTTATCAATCGCAAAGGAAAAGAGGTCTGTCTTATCATATGTATTACTACAAAAAATTTATCATAGAAAAATGTATTTTTATTTATATTTTTATTCCATTTTTTTAATATTTCTTTCTATTTATATTTATATAGAATGTTTCTATTATATATATATCATGAATTTAAACAATTTTAAAATCGACTTGGTAATGTATCTCTACAAGTAAGCAGTTAAGCGCTCATGAGAAATTAACTGTTTTTCTCACAAATAAACAGCGTCAAATGAACAAGACAACTTTCTCCGAAGTGAAATCATTCTTTTACACATTGTTGCAGTTTTGTGCTTCAGCCTTTATTCTTTAACTCTGTATGTCATACAGATTTGTATATTCTCTTGCAAAAAGGATTTTCGCAGAATATAGAGATAATTATTCAATCATTGTTGAAAGATAAATATAATTCCATGTTTTCTACTTCTTTGAACGTGTTTGAATAGTATACTTTTTTTACATTATTAATTTTCCGTCAGTACAAAGATTGTTTGAATTTTCTTCTGCAAAGAATCAAGGGAAAAAATCAGTCAGAAAATGTTGTAGTAAAAATAGTAACGAATCAATTACATTAAAAAATATCCAGACTTTCTTAGCGAAATATTAACGAACTGGATCCCAAGCCTCATAAAACACTTTAAGATAGAAAATTGCTGCAGAATTAATATTGTATATTTGCTTCGCCGACCTTTAGAGTGCAGCATTTATTATGCTACTGATTTCTATCTTGTTCGGCTATTTCTTTCTTGTATGGAATGCATTTCATAACTGGTCTTCTTTCAAGTAACGATAAGTGAGCCTTTCACTTTGCGTGATAACATCTTTTGGAAACTTTTGTAATTTTTTAGGTTTTAAAATCAGTGTAATATAAACAAATCTATATGACTTAAATGGCTTTAAATTTGCATGAAAGTGGAGACATTTTTCTGTATGAAAATGTATTCCGGATTTATTTTAAACCTTTTTTACATTTGATGTAGACAGCTTCTATTACATACTTTAAATAATATTAATAAAGTACGTTTGGTGAAAGATAAAATATGATTCATATAAAATATAAAGTAAAAGTATGTAAATAGTTGCGTTAATTCATTAATAATTATTCCTGATTTTAAGACCTTCCACTATTACTGCCAATTATTTTTAAAAGAAAAATTTTAGCAAATTATTATAAATTCAATTCTGTTTGAATGAGGTGGGAAATGAAACCGGAATACTATTAAATGATCAATAAAGGATGAATTTATTTTCTAAATAATATTAGATTCTTTTCAAGGTGAAGAAATCAGAGCGTAATATACAAGTTTGTTAAAAGTAAGTCACTTAATCCTTAACGAACGTTTTTTTTCTTGTTTAATATAATTTTTATTCATTTCAATACATACTGCTGAATTTGTAATTTTTTCTAACACTTTCATCCTCTAAATATAGACCTTGCAGTGGAGCTCGTACTCGTTAAACCGATCGATGCACCAAATACTCGCTTTGGTGTGATGTGGAGCTTTAGAAAGATGTGGTCTATCGCAGGAGATTTCCTCTGCACTTGACCCAGGTTTCAAATTACATAGATTATCAGCAGTAGCCCTTATTTTGCTATTAATTTATAACCAATCGAATCAAATCCAACTCTTTAAAATGTTTTAAAAAGCGAATCACCGTTTTTCAAAATTGTTGACGTCGTTACGTCTCTAAATTTCATATTTTCCTACTATGTTTTCATTTTTCCTCGCTTTCTACATCTGTCATTAAACTGAACTGTTTTTTCATATTTAAAGTTTCATATTTAAAGCTTCCTAATTAGGTGTTCACTGTAAGAAACCTAAGCTAAATTCAAAGTGAATATCAGGAAAGATTTTAGTCATTTAGAATAGTGGTATCTAGAACAGAAGCTCTCTAAAAATAAAGTACATAACTCTCAGACAAATTTTATATTTGATGATAAACTTTCAAGTCATGAATTTCTAATGATTTCAGAAAAACGTGAAGCAGTTGTTTCTTTAGTTAGTTTGCGTCCTTTCCAAAGAGCGAGATTAGCGCAATATTTTGCTATAGCAAATCAATGTAGTTTCTAATGAGAAAATTTTGTTCGATTTACATAAACTTTGCTCGATATACAGAAAGTATTCTTATGGGAGAAAAAAGATACTTTGTTTTTTTGAGAATTTTGATATATATATATAAAATTTTGAAAAATATATGTTCTAATGTATTTACATCAATAGAATATACAGAAAACCTATAAATGATGCTCGGAATGCAGACAAATACCTTAAAAAGTTATAACAGTAAAACAAAAAAGCAATTTAGTAATATATATATATTTGCAACACGTCTAATTTGAAAAATTATGTTAGAATTGAAACATGTTATATAAATTAAAATAAAAGCATTTAAGATGAACTACTGAAGTTTGCATCACATGCATGTATACCGAAACGAAAATATATTCTGTAGTTTTTTTTCTGATCTTCAGAAATAAATCTAACTCTAAATATTAAAATATTTCAAAGATATGAAAAGTATGATGAGCAAAAAATAAGAAATTATCTTAAAAAATTGAGAATAATAGAAATGTAAGGAGTTTCATTTTGTTTAGTTTATTTTTTGTTTCGAAAATATTTCCGAAAACAATGCTTAATTCAAATACAAAGAAAATGGAATAAGATGCTATTCTCCCAAGATATTTCGTTTAGAAAGCTTTTCCTGTGAGGAAAAAATTCTAGTTTGTGAGGAAAAAACGGACAAAATGCTTAAAGTTTTTGAATTTGCTCAGCATACTTTTTCAAGTGCATGAAACCCAAGCAATTCATGAAAACTAAATTTGCTTATATTTTTACATTCCGAATTTTGGCAAGTTTTAAAACAAGAAAAACTGGATAAAACCATATTGAATTTTTAAAAATGATTATTTCCCCCTTTGCCATTTATAAATTTTTAATGCTTCTCGGAACTGTTCTATCTATATGGAATTTCAAGCTTCAGAAATTTCTTTGTAATGTATTAAAAACGATGCCAATTTATGATCCATTTTGTTTGTAAATTTTAAACCAATTGGAAGCTTTAATGAATATTTTTCCCTATTAGATTTAGAGGTCACGTATTTTACTCAAATCTTAGAATAGATTTTTCGGAGGAATTTTGTATTTTAGTAACATGAAGTATTAATTTATTCGTACAAAGATATATTTATTTTTAAGCGGAATTTTGTAATAATATTAAAATTAAGAAAAAACTTTCTTGAAATAATTTAACATAATGCTTCAGAAATGCTAATATTAGATTTCTGCTGCATTTTTGCTTATGTAACATCGTGTTTTATGCGTATCTATTACAGTAATGTGCATATTCTTTTGAAATATGTCAATCAGGATTCGAAAGTAATCTGCAATTAATTTCTTCTTATAACACTTTAAATATTGAAATGAAGTTTGGGAAAAATTATCCAAAATTCTGTGAAGACACCAAATTTAGCTATCAAAGAAATACATTTCTTAAAAATAATTATTAATGTCTTCTATTCAATATTATAATTAAAATAAACTATAATTTAATTAATAAATTAATTAACGAAACATTAAAATTAATGTAAATGATAAACTATTGAAAGGGATCATAATATTCTTCTTAAATAATAAAATTAACGCATATTATAAATTAAGAATTTAAACGTATATTTTCAGGAAAATGTGTTATTATATCTGCCTTAAAATGAAATAATTCATATCTTTAACCGTAATTTATATTTTGTTACGAGCAGTAGAGTCAGTAGAAGAAGAAAATTTTATACTTTGTGTGATCAAAGTTATCCTTTTGATTTAAACAGATTTTTTTATACGCGTTCATTTTTTCATCATAATCTCACAAATATATTTTCTGTGTTTAATGTCTGCTGTACTTTTTAAGCATTTATGTTTATAGATTTAATTATTGGAAAAAAGTGTCTCGCTTGAGAGCTAACAGAAAGTTCTCAGGAAAATTTAACTAAACTTTTTCCTCGAAAATATGAAACGCAAGTACCCCAAATTATAATGCAAGCAAGTGATGGCAACTCATCAAAGAACATGTACAAAAACGATGACAGATATTTAAATTTTCTACAGTAAATTTAATTCAACAGTGAATTGTTACTTAATTTAAATTCTGCTGCAAAAAAACAGAAGTTAGAAATACGGATAGAACTTTAGAATCTAACTCGTGATTGAATGTTTTAAATCGTAAAAAGTATATGCATAAAATATGTAATGAACTCTGTTCTTGATTTTAATTTAATGTTTAAGAACAAAACAAATGTAAGCAGGAATCTGAACTTCACACCTCTGAAAATATTTAACAATAGATTTCCAGAAGAATACATTACTTTGAAGTCAATAGTAAAGGTAGTTATAACTAGATGGGTATTTTGTGGGATTAGAAGGTTACCTTTTTGTCTGAAAATATATACTTATTAAAATAATAAATTTCAACTAGAAGTAATATGTTTTTGCACATAAACAAAGGAGTGTAGTCTTAAACTGAGAAAAAAGTTTCTCTAATGAACTTCCTAAAGTAAATCTACATTAGTAAATCTATTATATATACATTTGTTTAAAAAAGGGGTTACATATAACATAAATGCATTCTATCTAAAACATTGGTATATGAAAAGTGCACTAGACATCGAACTAATATCAAAATAGTTTTCTTGAAAATCAGCGATTTCAATTGCCAGGTTTCGAGAAAGTGTTAACGGTGCTTGCTGTCAAAGGGATAGTGTTATTTCTTTGAGATCTTTGAAGTCTTATATGCTTACATTTACAAACTATTTGAGTGATAGAATGTCTAACGTCTTTGATCAAGTCAATGAATTATGTATATATGGAAAGAAGTATCCTGTTAGAAACTAGAAAGCACCATCCACGTGCGAAAGAGAATGACTTATTCAGTCTACAGAAAATAAATGTCTTTGGAAAAACCCAAAACCGAAGAGATTTTTCAAATTTCATCACTTGAGCAAGTGTTCCAAATTTCCCAAATTTATTCAAATTGAAACATTGTTAACAAACGTATGCGATGCAGTGGTATGCTATAATACAGAAACTGACTCTCTCTCTCTCTCTCTCTCTCACACACACACACACATATATATATATATATATATAGCGTATTAGCATTGAATGCTTTGATCTTGAGAGGTACAAAGACTAAAACATACCGAAATAAGAAAAACATTAAATTTTTTTTTTATCAAAAATGACTATGCTCTGTGCTGACTTGTTTTGAGAAATTAGATTATCTATCTGAAGTGTTATTTGTACTGAATGTATATTTTACTTTTTATTATACTTTTTATGAAAGAAAAAAAACTTCTAATTTTTTTCAGGCTGAACTATATTTCCTCAAGATTCAGATTGATTTTGCATTATTATTTTTATAAAAGGTCAGAGTATGATAAAAATGTCGATAGTTTTTTTTAAATAAATGAGAGGGAGAAAAAGAGAGAATCTATAGTGCTATTTTTCAAATTTTTCTAAGAAACTATTGATAATTAAAATATTTACTTCAGATTAAGCAGAGAAGATTTTTTATGTGATAAAAGTCAGTGTTATGCTATATGGTTTCTTGAAAGGTTCATCTAATTTGGTCTCTATAATATTACTATAAAGGGACCGAGGTGTACTAAATATATTTTTTTCATTAGAATTATATATGGATAAGGAAGACAAAAACGTTCCGTACTTTTTGAAATTTTACTTAAGTTGGCTTTAGTTTTGATATTATTTGTTACATATATTTCAATCCAAAAATTAATTTAATAATTATTATTGTGTTACTTTCCAATAATAAAAGAATTTTTTTTAAACTAAATACATTTCAAAAGTCAAATTTAATTCTTATAAAATATCATGAAACATTCAAACGAAAATCTCATTTGTGCTTAGAAGGGGTTGTGTACTTTTTAAACTGAAGAATTTCTTTTGGTTCATGCTCCCTTCATTAGTGAACTATTATCTTTTAAGACTTTAAGCATTATAATATTTTCACTTAGATAAGTTTAAGTTGCTTTTTTGGTAGATAAGCTTTATTGAGCTGAGGAATTAGATTACTGATTAATTTGGAATTTAGGATTAATTATGCCTATCAAAATATTTTATTTTTATTTCAAAGTATGGAAACATTCCTTTTGTCAAATTCAAAACTTTTCATTGTTAAAATTTTTCATCTCCAGTTTATTTTTTTATCTAATTTATTTTTATATACGTAAATATCTTATGCAATACCAACAGCTGTAAGGAATTGAAATCATTTATTTCTTTTACTTACTTATAGAAATAAATGTTCTTTCTTTTTGTTGTTAAATCCACTTTCCAAAAACTATGTAATAACAACTGATTACACTAGGAATTTCAATGTATATATATTTTTTGTCGAAATTTAATGAAATGCTTACCGACAGATTGGCGACCCGTGTACTCTTCCTCGTTTTAGTGTAGTTATTCTCAGAGGTCAATTTCGAAAACGTAAGTCTTAGTTAATTGAGTCCTTCCGCCCATGTATAGTAAAAAAATAGTTTGTATTTCTGTATTTCTATAGAAAACCACATCATAAGAGATATTCAGGCAAAATTGGGTCAAAGCTTCAAAATCGATACAGTAATCTGAAGGAGTTTAATTTATGTCCGACCATAGTAATTTAGTAGTCTTGGATGCGGACTCATGGCCAGCGTTTTATTCATTGAGTCGTAGGTCGAGCCTTGATGCAAATAAAACCCTGTGATGTAACGAGACTATTCCACGTTAAATCTGGTGCTCCCATTAGCATGCAGTGATAGTTTAGATATGAAGGTACCAGCCCAGGTTTCTACATCGTTACTTGACCTAGTTTTAAAATTACGAAGTCCTTCATCTTAACCTCTCATGTTGCTCTTAGTGCGACATTAAGAAATGACCGAAATCATTTTTTTACCAAACTAATATGTTTTGTAAGAATTTAAGCTTTTTCAAAGGAGTGAAGATAAGTAAAAGAAAGTTGTCAGCCTAGAATTATTAGATCAGCTAAATTTTAATATAAAAATACGAGATCGAACGTCGTAAAATCAGATTATTAATACTCCAATAATAAAATAGAAGAAACACAACATACATGGTGCCTTTTTAAAGGAAAGAAATAACAATCAATTTCCCCTGTTTTAAAAAACACTAACGAATAAAAGTATTTTGCACTTGTTTGCTTTTTTTCTTTGCTGAAGTGCCATGCTGAAAAGTGCAAAGTACTTAACCGTATAAAAATTTCTGAAGATAATTTTAACTATAAGTTAATTGTTTGAAATAAATTAACTCTAATTACAATAAACTAATTGAAACCATAAACTAATTGCTAAAACATGAATTTTGTTCATTAAAGATCTTTCATGGAGAATCACTGCATTCGAAATATTGAGTTTCAGAAAATTTATTGATGTTTATAAGACAAATATTTGTAATAAAAGAACAAGAAATAAACTTTTCTAGTAAATAACCAGCTAAAATATTTGAGACTCCAGTTCGTTTTTAATGAAAGAACTTGAAGTACACACTTGTGTGGATTTATTTGAATAAAATATATGAAGTAAATTGATGGGAAGTCAAAAAGAACTTAATATATATATCTATATATATAATGAGGAATTACAATGAGGAATTATTATTGAGAGTAGTTTCAATACGTTTTACTTTATTGTAGTAAATTAGGCTAATTGTAATACAACATATTAGGTCCTCCTGAAATGAATAATTATACATTTCAGAAAAAATCAATAATTCATTTTATGATTATTTACATTAGTAAATCCTTATATCGAAAAATATTTTAAGAAATTACATTGTAATTCGTTAATATTAAATTGATTTAAGCGAATCAAATTAATTAAACAAACGCATACGATACTTAAATTATATGAATACTTCCATATATTTTACGCAGGTATTAAATTTTCATCTAATGATTGAAACAATTGGAACACTATTATAAATACTCTAAAAATATTAAACTTGAAAAATCAAATGCTTTATACGAATAATTACTGAATTTAGTAATTATTCAAACGCTATTGAATTTACTATATGAATTAAGTACCTAATCAAATGATAAATAGACCATAAATTACTGTTTAACTTATTTTGGTATAGTTATGAATTATTTCGCTGCTTTATTCTTAATGATTTAAATACTCATACAATTTTATAATTAATAGATATTTTACCGTGACGTAGAAATGCTACACAATATGAATGAAATACATTAAATTAAAACGAATATTATCCAAGCATTATTAATAGTGATTAATATTTATTGCAAAATGACGAGTAATATTTAAGAATTAGAAAGTGAAATATTTTTTTTAAACTTGTATGACAGTCGCAGTCTGGCAATCAAAACCCAATTTTATAAAAATATTTATTTGTTATAAATTACAAGAAATGATTATTTTCGTTACCACTAAGTAACGAGAGAGTAGAGCAAATTTTTAGATTATTTTTAACTCTATGGAATTGCCAGAGAAGATCAAACTTAGTTTCTACTTAAAATGGTTTCTATTTATCAGGAAAATTTATTTTTTCAATTCATTTTATTTATTTATTTTATTCAGTTTTAATATCCTGAATACAATTCTTTTAAAAATATTTTTTTGTATACACTCACTCACACACACACACACACACACACACACACACACACACAC
>BMAW01010410.1:64468-110575 GCA_019974015.1 Nephila pilipes
CAATAAAGGAACGAAAGAAAGGTAACAGTGAATTTTAAAAGAAAATTATAATAATTTGGTTATTAAAAAATACAATACAATCAGTAAATAAGTATAAAATTTTTCTAAGTAAAATTCTGCGTCCTCTCCTAACCCAACTTAGGAGCAACACCTAATTTTCAAAAATTAAAATTTTTTAAGGGAAGACTAAATTTTGATATATGAGAGATATTTGTTTTACAAGGTCTGATCGGTCGCGGAATGAAGACTTCTCTATACATCCGATGACGCTGTGAGCAGATGTGTTGCGCAATATCTCTATTGGTCCGGTCGATCTCGTCAGGTCGCATTTGTCAGTCATGAGCGTATTGTAAGCACAATAAAATGCTTTAAGCAACAGTCTTCCGAAAAGTAAGAAGTGTGGGCTGTCATTCGATTTCTGAATGCTGAGGAGTATAATGTGGCTGAAATTCATCAACGAATGTGTAATGTGTATGGAAAAGAGTGACAATGTACAACTGCTCACTTTAGCTGAAACAAAAATGCTCCTGTAACGTTTTCAAGGGGGAATGTTTGATCGCCCAACATACAGCTGAGACTTTGCTCCCTCCGATTTCTATCATTTTGTTCATATGAAACGCTGACTAGGAAGACAAATAATTTGTTCAATAAACGATTTGCAGACCAGCAGCAGTTTTTATATATATTAAATAATTTGTAGTAAGTAACAAATTACCAACTTTGGAAGAATGATTTGACAGATAATATAGCAGGCCGTAACATATGAATTTAGACAAAATTAGAGAAATATTTGTAGCTCTTATCCAAAGTTGGAATATCAAAAGAGTACATTAATGAAATAAATGTACATAAAGCTCCATTACTTATATATTAATCGATAGTCTAGAGGTAAAATTGAGTAAGACAATTGATCAAGCTACCCCCCTAACCAATACATCAGAAGTGGTCTTTAAAATTGCTCAAGAAACTTGCACTAAGCAGACATGTTTTAAATATGCATTTCTAACTAAAATATAAAATAAACACAGTGTCATACAAATTATAAGGAAAAGATTGAATGAAAAAAATATGGGTATAATATTAGGAAAACTATTGAATTTTTTTTTTTTGGGGGGGGGGTTGGCATTTACCCAATTTTGGATACTAGTAAGTAATTAAAATAGGTTCCAGAGATTATTTATAAGCTAGCATTTTATTGAATTTTCTTCTCCAATTGCAAAGATTGTAACAAAAGTCGACAGCTCGTACGTTTATTGACGTTATTGAGCTCATTCACTTTCATGTAAAATATTCTTTCTTTTGTTTGAGACTTGGTAATAATCTGAAACCTATAACAATTCTAATTAAATAACTCAATTCTTTTAGCTGTCCTTATGTACCTACCAGAAGTACAATGTATGATTTTCAATATTATATTATCAGATAAAGCCAAAAATTTGCATCATTCGCAGATTACGATTCGTCTCATACAGGTCACTATCAGTTATGCGTATCTAGTTTCTTTGCGTCTTCGAAAGATAGATTCGTTGCAATGGTTCAGACGGTCAACGTTGCATTTTAAGTTTAATTATGCCAATCTTACAGCCTCTTTCCAAGACCCTCTGAATAGAATTTACTAATTGCCAATATATAAGCTTTCTACAACAATCCTACTATTTGGTATTATTTCTACCACTTTATGCTTACTCAACGAGTTTTCATTGCAATTTTAAAGAATCTACTGAGACATTCTTTCTTAACCGGTTGTATTAAATCATTAGAAAGTTCTCTACAATATTTTATTATTTTTTTTTAATTTTTCAGAATCAACTTCTACAATATCTGATACATTGAACAGTAAACTTGAATAAGAACCATTGCAGATATATGAAGATTCAATTCTATATAATCTTCTGATATGTAAATCAATGGTATCTTCCTTTAATAATAAACTCACTATCATAGATCATAGTATTCAATTTTTCATAAGACAGAATACATTTTCCTAAAATTAATTTTCACAATTATTTCAAATTGTGGACCAGTCTCTAAAACCATTCTCATTATCAAGTTAGGTGGGTGGGATAAACTTGTATTTTACTTTATCCTTTGAGATTATATTATAATTTTATCCCAATTGAATGTATATAATTCATTAAAAACTTCTCTTAAATTGTTTGCATTATCGCAACACATTATTCGAGGTCCTTCACGTTGAGCGAAACAATGTCAAAGGGCCAACAAAAACTATATGCGCACATAGAATGTATGACTTCTACGTGAATCAATTGAATTATCCTGACCAATTAAATACCCTATTAGTACATCCTCCCCAGTGCTTAAAAATATAAGACCCCTGTCCAGTCAATACCCACTATTTAAAATGTTATGTAATCTACCATTTGGTTGGGAATCAAAGAGGTTGGTTGGCTTTATATAGAATTAAGTTTAAATCGTTTACATATTATGCAGTTATTGAAAACTTTCGTAATAGATTTCTTTGTTCCATTTGTCCAAATATTTTCCTTCATTATTGTTTGCATTATTTGAATTCCAGCATTACATATTTTTCTACGTAGCGAATTAATCAATGATTAATTAAATAGACATTTCTTAGGCAACATCACAGGAAATACAATTGATACCTTCATATCTTTCAGTAATTCTGGTTCTCTTAAGATGTAACCATTTAAGACTGTACAAATTTTAATGACTTAACCTTAGGTAAATAACATCATTAAATTAAACGATTCAAAAATTTTCAGAAGTTTCAATTTAAGCTACAGGAATTACAAGATGAGTATATTTATTAGAATGAATTCATTGATTATTTGTGAATTATAATACCCAAGCTATCATTTTGATCATATTATCATAACTTGGTATATTACTCATCTGCCAAAGAGGTGCGCTTTTTGCCAAATCAACATTTAGAATTTTACTCCTTTTCCTTTTGGCGTCGACTTTATTATTCTGATTTCACTTTCACGTATTGGCAAAGTTTCAGGATTTTCATTCAACTAAAAAGGCTCCTCCTACCATTTAAATAAAAACATTTCCCCCAGGAACACAACCGCGAGATAATATATTTCGGATATCCAAGTCATGTCCGAAATTCTCAGGACCATATTTTCCTGTTTGAGATTTGGTCAAAAGTCAAATTTCTTTAATTCTGTTACTCGCAACAATTGGCCAATTTGTAAGTTATTTCATACACCAGGGTGCTAAAATAGAATCAGATCAAAACGTGACTTTCAAATCTAGAAAATAAATGGCTTTCTAAAAAGCATTCTTTAGCCTAGTGTCCATGTTACAAGTCACACTTTTTAAACGTGGAATGCTAAGTAATTGATATTCGCCACCCTGGATTTAGCTCTTAGAGGTACTGTATCTTTACTTTATAATCAACTATTGATATTATAAAGTCACATGAAGTATACACCTCCATTAGTAATACAGACAAAAATCTGTAATTCAGATTAATTTCACTTATTAATTACCAAGTGTTCAGATAAGGTAACTTTTTAGAGTAGAAACCTCTCTTAATGCCATTCTGAATAATTGGGAGGGAATTCATTGTCGAAAATAATTAACATCCCCGAATCCTATAGCAGTAGTTTCGGAAGCTATGTTGTTGGCTTTGACAGATCAATGGGATCAAAACTCTTCTGCACAATGAATAAAATATATCTTAGTTATTTTCTTTTCATAGATTAATAGTTCTAAATTTACATGTTTCAAAACATCCATTTTATTTTTCATATTATTCCTAGATCATAGGTGTCGCCTGAATATTTAGCAACACTTTTGCAATCATCATTAGCCTATAAACACGTTACTCTAAAAGATCCATTATTTATAATATATTTCGTTTGCAAATAAAGTCCTCTATCTCATTAATATTAGAAACACCAGAAAAAGGTTGTCTGCAGAAAATAATAGAGTACAAAAGGTAAGGAGCAAAACAAACCAATATTCAGAACTACGCAATGTCTATTAATTTTTTTTATATATATATTTTTCAGGACTTGGGAAAAATTCAAATTAAATCTCTATCCTTACGAACAACAGATAACATCAAAAAGGCGTTATCTATTCAAGCACTAGTTCCAAATTGTGAAAGTTCTGACATCTATCTAAAATATCAGGAATAATTCCTAATAAATTCATTTCTTTGCAGAAACATTCAATTAAAGAGATTTTCAATCCAAAAGAAGCAGAACCATCAAAAATATTTGTATTTTAGTAATTTTATCATCAAATTCAATCATCGGCTAATGAGATAAATAATATTTATTGTTCAATTCGAATTCTGTCTGACGCTCAAACACATTCAGAATTTCAATTTCTCTAAACACCTTTTAATAATCATAAAAATATTTACCACATCTGAATTTATAAGCCATTCATTCAAGTATTTTCCATGTTAATTCTTTATTATGAAGTAAATTTACAAAAATATTTTTCTAGAGAAGCTCTAATAACTGTTTTACTCCGTGTAGAATCATCCTTTCTCTGTGATCGGATTCCTATTAGTTTTCAAAGGATTAGACATTCATAAAATGACTTATTCCCATAACGTATTTAAAGAAATATCCCAGCATGTATAGGCAATATTGTTGTTAGTTAACCTATCTGCACAAATTTCTTTTTCAAATTAGCGTCCATTCTAATTTGCTTTCAACAGCCGTTAAACCATAATATAAAATAAGCATCTTTTCTGTGAACACTTTTCTAGTTAAAACAGCTCAAATTGAAATATCTAAGTCAAATTCTTCATAAAAATAATATGTCAAATGTATATTCCTTCATTTTAGGTTATTTAAAGCTTAGAAACACTGTTTTGCATCTGCTTCAATTAAAAAAAAAGAACTTATAAGTAGGAAGCTTCCTTTTTCTTTATTTTGAGCAAACTTTATAAAAATGAGTATTGTTACACATAAAAAAAATTTACCCTCGTTTTTACTATTTCAAAACTTATTTAAATGGCCTATTATTTTTAAATAAATAAAACACGCGTCTTTCTTTAAAAAATATTTTTTGTTTATAATTTAATGCCTATTTCTTAGCAGCAAAGAACTTGTTAGTAGGATGATACTTCTCACAATAAATACTTTTATAAATCGCAATTATCCAGATTAAGGCTCACCAGGGCAAATGCGGTAACGTGATTTATTTCTTTCGAAATTTCAGCGGGATAGACATTGTTTTGAAATTAGATGAAGAACAAAGCCAGTTCTAACAAGTTGCATCATTTCTTCCTCCTGCTCTTCTCTGTTCAGACAATTTCTGACTATCTAAGAAAGGAGTATGCATGTCGTAACATGTTGAGACGACATTTCTGCTAGACTCTCATGCTGATAACATTTCTTCAGGAAATCTGCTATCATCTAAAGGAATAAGAGAACAATGCGTCCTTCACCTGAGTTATCCTAATGCTTTCCATCTCTCGTAATGTTTCATTTCATTCGTCACAAAGATACCTGAAATCTGTCTAATCCTGTCATATGTTTTTCATAAATGACTAATCCTAACATACTTAAATTATTAATCCTAATATACCTCTTCCATAAATCTGCTCCAGTAAATCATATTATTAAACAAAACGATCTTTCAACATCTTTATTCTACTTGTATAATTAGCACAGTTTTCAAGGACTTTTAGAGTTTAATCACTTGGTCTCCGAACCACGGTTCTGCAGATTAAAGTAAATATTATATCCAAACTTTGTTAACGGTGGGTTTATATTCATGAATCTTTTAAAACTAATTTATGAATGGCTAAAATTTTTGGATCTCCATTAAATTTTTAAAATCGATTTTCAATAATTTATGTTTTATTCTTTAATTTTCATCAGGGAAATTGTCTCTTATAAACATTTATTAATTTCAGCACATTTTCTAGATGATTATCTATATAATTTCAATTTATTCAAAATTATCGATAAATAATTTATCACCAATATTTGTGATTGATATATTTCTAGGCTCAGAAACTTTGCGGTAATCCAAGTTTTCAAAACAGAAAGGGTTTTCGAATCAGCATCTATCTTCAATAATCCAGCATCAATTGCCTTCAAACTATAAGAAAGGCAGCTATAAGCCTTTTTGTTTTACCTTTAATTCATTCAAAGTCATTTAGAGCTAGTTAGCATTCCACAAAATCAAATGTTTGCAGTCTTCAGTAAATCAAAGCACTCGAAGGGAGTCGCGGATATCAGTAGTTATATTAGGAACTGAATTAAGTTTATTGGGATGCAACTACTCTATGCTCAATGATATTTATTAATTAAAATGTATTCTAATGATTCGTCATGAACAAAAAATTTATTGGATTTTCTTCACTAATTATAAATAATATAACAAAAAAGAATATTCACACATCGTAATATAATTGACGTTCTTCATTTTAATTTGCATCGATAAGATGAATCAGAAAATGGTTATAAATAGAGTTTAAATAGTATATAACGGATAATATTTTACACTTAGAAACCTAAAATGATTACTTTATTCATTATACTGTATTTCTGACATCATATGAAGAAAGATAACGTTTCGTTCTGGGTGTACATCCCATTCATTTTCGACATAAATGTGTATAAACGCAGATTTATGAGAACAATAGAATCGCATTTTCCCCCTTTCCCAATAAATATCAACATTCATTTTCTCCTCTTCTTCAGTTGCTAGCCAACACACTTAAAACTAAAATTAAAAAACTGCGGTGTTGCCAATTAAAAAATATTTTTATTTCTTTAATAAAACGGTGAATGTATAAATAATACCCCTTGTTAATATATAAGGATGATGTATTTTTCTATCATTTTAAAGTTTAAACATTCCTTTTACATATTAAAGTCAATATCAGGTCCTCTTCTTCCCTTGAAAAAAATTTAATTTATTTAATTTTAAAATTAAAATTTGTTAAAAAGTATTTTACTTATCTCTGTATTTTTTTTTCTCTGTATTGTTTCTTCTTACTTCTGTGTTTTTGATATTTCATTTTTTTATACAACATTTCTTTTTAGGGAACACAATCTCCGATGCTTAACTTGTATATTATATATATGTTAAGAAACAAAACAATTCAAATTAAGTTTCTCGATTAATTTAGAATCGATATGTAATTATTCGTTAAGAATATCAAAATTTGACATTTATTTTCTGTCGTTCCGGGGAGCTGGTGCTTCAAATTTTTAGCTGCAATAAAGATAAATTCATCCTCCACGCAAAATAAAAACACTGCACTTCCTTGTAAATAAAAATGTCTATTGATATTAAATTACAAAAACTACTACAGTTACACACCACTATAAGACACCAAACAGGTTACATAGTAGAGCAAAGTGTTCTCTCTCATTCTCTAGTTCTAATCAAAGTTTGTTCTGTTTTTTTTTTCCGCTGCTCACTGCAAACATGTGTCCTCTGGCGGGAGTCACGTGGTTTCAGCTGGGAAAGTACGCATTTTAGAACAATATAGAAGTAAAAATTTAAACAGGATAAGATGAATAATATATCTTTTACATGTATAGTAATATGAAAACAAGTTTGTGTTGGAGACGTATTTTTAATACAATTTCCCAGCCATATATTAAATAACAAGATGAGAGCATAGTAAACTTAGTAATATGAACTAAAAAAGCTAAATGATTTTAAAAATAAAAATTTCCTTAATCATCCTTATATGTGACTTAATGCATCTAAGTATTAATAATATTCACGACTACTTTGTATAATCATGCAATTATAAAGCTACAGTACAAACTCACGTTACATAATTTGGCCTTATTTTTCACTCAAACTGGGGAATTATAGTAAGTCATGATGAGAAATTAAGTGTGCTGATACAAATTTCTTTACAATTTCTTTGTTCTAAATATAATGGCGGGTAATCTTTTTCTATGGTAGAATACTTTTTCTCAGTTTTAGAACGCTTCTCATTGAGCTATGGTTTGGAATGTTCCTTGCTCCTGTCATTCTTTTGAGCTCAAATTACACCATTATCAGAATTTAAAGTGTCAGTTTGTAGTGAAAACTCCGTTGTGAATTCATGTGCGTTTAATTTAGGATTTCGGGACAATGTTTCCTGCAATTCTTCGAATGATTTAGTAAGCGCTTCTCTCAAATTCATGTTTTATTTCTTTAAGTTAACTTTTTAGATTTTTGTTCAAGGTAATGCTATACATGAGAGTAAAGTATTTTAATGTTTGTAATATATCCAAGTAATCCTAAGCAAGCTCTTACTTAACTTTTGTAATTGACACTTGAAAATCAAGGACAACTGGTTCATGCACAATCAGTGCCTTATTTCTACCACCTAGTTTGTGTCCTAAGTACTTAACTCTTTTTTGAGAAAGTATATAATTTATTAGCTTAAATATTAAACCAAAAACCTTCATTTTTTTTATAAAACAGCAATCAGGTGATCCAAATGTTCTTTCCATGGGTTTGAATAAGTTGCATCATCTAAATAAGAGACTGCCAAGTATCTACATCCATGAATAAGTTTAGTCATTTTTTCATTAAAGGAATATGGGAAATTTTAAAATCCCTAAGACATCGTCACTCTTTACATCGTTCTAACATATTTAATTATTGGAAAACGCATTCCAAGTATTAAATCCTTTATTTTCAGAATTTGGGCATTATTCTTATAATAACTTTATAGGTGTTCTAAGATACCAACTATAAACTAATGCTGAAGATGTAAAAGCAATTTTTCTGTGCGTATAAAAGTTGTAAAAGCAAATACAGCTGGAGGAACCTGATTCTTTAATCGGTCTCTGATTCTATACATAAAGCTTTAAGAATCTTTGGATGCCTCGGTAAATTCTTTCAACCGGAATACTCTAAGGTTGGTATATCGACTTCTAGCTACTTTTATTCTGAATTTTAAAATTTTTCCATGGTTAGATTACTCATAAATGGAGTACCTGATAAGTTTATGTTTCTTTCGGAAAACAAATTTGGCTAAATATTTTTAATATGTTTGCAATTAATGACATAAATTCTATACTAGGAATTCTATACTTCGAAGTTAAACATGTATCTGTAATTAAATATTTATTTTCCCTTGGAATTGTTACTAGATAACCACATGCATCAAAGCTTATTTTTGAAAATACTCCTGAAATTATGGGTACTAAATAGTCAACAAAGCATTTGTTTTACAATCATTTTCCCCCCTCACTGACATTTATCACTTGTTTTAACATTTCTTCTAATTTTATACAACAATTTAACTAAAAAACATTTTTTCTAATTTATCTTTAGCTTTAACGATACCTAAATGCTTTGAATGGCTGTCAATATAAATTCCTTATTTGACCCCTATAATTTTCTGGAACACACACACACACAACACACAGATCTCTTTCATTTTCATTTTTAGAAAATTTCATTTTTACTAAAGAAAATCCGTTATCTTTTATTTCGAAATGGCTTAATTTATTCTAAATTTCATTTTCAATTTTGTTGAGCGATGGAGAGCTAACTCTCTGCTTTGATGTTCAGCTTTAATAACTTCTCCAGAATTAAATTTAATTAATTCCTTAATTGCTAAATCTTTTTCCTAAGCTTTTGTTAAAATCCCTTCGGCAATTTCAATATCTTGCTTTGTCTTCTGGCTGCTCGATTTTATCTCCTGTGCTTGCATTTCCTTTTTTAATTTTTTTTGTTTGAGATCATGTAAACACAGCATCTACCTTCTCTAAATTGAATAATGATTTATCTTTAAGCAACATAACTGTTTTGTTACCTAAGAGGTATTTGCCAAGATATCAATTGTAGAAACGCTGCTTTTGATTTTTTTATGATCAAGTTCACTATTAATTTCAACTTAAGCCATAGGTAGGCGCACTAAATGATCACTTAAAAGATATAATATCCATACATGTCTGAAAGTCATTTTAATATAATATAAATTATTAGAAAAATAACAGTAACTGTTCCTCCTTTTTCTCAAATAATAGGCATTTCAAAAACATTAACTAACAGTATATGTCTGAAATATTTCATCATTCGAAGATGTTAAAATCTTTTTATCGCTTAATTTTATGTGAATGCATTGAGGCTAAAGAAGATGGAAAGTTCCACATTCGAAACATCATGGACTATATCTTTTAACTGAGTAGTTATCTTGACGTTTATTTTGAAATTAATCTCTCTCTCTCTCTCTCTCTCTCTCTCTCACTGTGATGGTAATTTGTTTTTGGTATAAATATAAATCACCTTTTTCAGGATATTTTAAATCGGCTAGATGTTATACTTTTCTGAAAAAAGGTTTTAAATGAATTGAAATAATTATTTATTATTTCGCTTGGTTTGAGTTTATAAAATATATTGATTTGAAAATATTTCTTATATCTTTGATTTGTTTAACCATCTCAAGATGCAAAATGGGGTGGTTATTTAAACCACGAAACACTTTTAAAGATTTACAAAAGACCAATTTTTAATTTTATATACCGACATCAGGTATTTTAAATATCCAACAATTTTAAATCTTAATATAGATACATAATTCCTCTAAATAATTCTTTAATTCGTTTTAAAATCATATCAAATATTTTCAGAAGCTTTTAATTGTATCTTAAATATTTTTCTCGAGATTTTCTTCCAATCAATTTAAATCTCTGCAACAGTGAAATTTTTCCATACTCATACCTTTTCGTGTTCTCTGTAGTAGCAATATGAATATATCAAGGGGTGACAATGAAATAAGCTGAATCACATGGCTTTCAGTCAGAACAGTTATAATTGTAATTTGACGTTCAATTGCCTCCAAAAGTAAACTAATTACACTTTCGTTAAGATTTAAATAACACATAACATTGTGAAGTTTGATTTTCACACACATATTGAAGTCAAATTGAAATAACAGCCCTACTTATCTTGTATCTAATTTAATTATTTTAAAGACAAAGACGATTACGCTATCGTAATTTCTGCTACTCTTTTTCATTTTATTTCATATTCTTCTTCCTTTATCCCGATGTTCTGTAATGGTACTAAGTAATTCACTTCACATTCTTTATCATAATTGGAACTTTCAACAAATAATTTAGGTAAACGAGAGAGAGAGAGAGAGCCATTTTGCATTCGGGTTTTACATTTAAGCCCAATTCTTTTGCCAGAACGTGTAAATTATTTTTTTTACTTCAAGATAATAATGATATGTAAAACAAATATTTTTAAAAGAAAGTTATTTAAACATTTCCGTATTTATTTTAAATTTGAAACTTTAAATATATATACCATCTACTTTTTCATAACTTTCTCAATAAAACATGATATTCAAAAAAACAAAAATAGTTCTTTAATAGTAAAAATTTTCTTCAAATAGTATTAATTAATAAACATAAAGAATTACGATATAGCATAAAGAATTACGAAAAACTGAAAATATTTCCATATTTTTTCACCCAGTGAATAACAAGTCCTTTTATTTTTAAGTTAAACTTGTTATATTATGTTTAAGTGATATATATATATATATATATATTTATATTTATAATATTACCACATACACATAAATAACTCAAATTAATTATGCATTGCTCTGTTAATAGAACAAGGACAAACTTAGTATAAGACCCACAGCGATATGGCAAAACTGAAACTCACCCTATTGGCGAGAGTCATTAAATCAACTTCGCCAGCCTGGAAAAGAAAAGAATATAATTACACTACCTGGTTTCAAAGAACTGAAAAAAAAGTTATCAGTTTCGCAAAACGATATAGCTATAAGAAACCTGATTGGCGAAGAATATTTATATGAATAAATATGCTGATATGACATATAAATATTTGTATTAAAATTACGCATTTTTATAAACAAACTCTTAAAAAGAAGTTTCGAATAAAAAAATTATTTTTAAATATTACCTTATCAAAAATTAAAGTAAAACTTTATATATTACATTGTTACCTGCAATTATTCTCTTTTTAAGATTTGTAATGATTTTAAGTAAGAAAAATTAAGGTAATAAAATACATTATAATATTATAAGAAAAATACTGATAAATCTTTCTTCGGTTAATAGGAAAAATCATCTGCTAAACATTTCTCTTCCTGAAAAGTAACCAAGTACTCTAAGTATGAAAGGTTAGTAGATCAACATATATAATCGAAAAACAGACACTCTTGGAAACTATTTCGTCTAAAAATGTTTCTATTAGATAACTTATTCTGGTAACTTCAAAACTCTTTTTTTTTAAGTTTTAGTGAATCAGGAGACCAGCACTATCTAAAACAGATAAGCACTCCTAATTTCAACTCCTTAATAACTACCTTCTTTTTAAATGTAGCTATTCATTAGGGACCAGCACTAACGCAAACAGATAAACATTTGTAATTTACTGAAATCTCCAAGGAACCTGCAACCGAGTACCATCAAGTTTATTACGGACGTCATACGAAAAAAGATGACTTTTATGGACTCAGGAAAGATGGACTTCACATTTATTTTTGACTTACATTTTTCAACATAAAAAAAACAAAAATTTACTAGAACAATTTTTACATTTATCATATCAAAAATAAATTTCCATCTCTTCTACTACATTTTTCAATATTTTTTTCATTCAATATAAAGTTATATTTTTGCTTGTAAACGAAAATTGACCACTATACTTTAGAAAATAAAATATAAATATATGATTTTTTTTTATTGAAAAGGCAATCAACATTTGGTAGTTACGGTACATTATATATAAATAATTTCATATTTTTATGAGTGCCATGGGTGAGCTCATTCAACATGTTATTCAAAATCACACTTTACATATTGTTTAAGGATATTGCGTTTACGAATTACACATAGTTTGAAATCTCATGTTCTTTCTTTATTATGTCTTTCGAGAATTTTCTTAGATATTTTGATACTCGTTTCTGTACTCTCACAGGGAACGAAGATCTTTCACTACTTTTTGGGTTAGACAAAGTATGTTTACTCAAGTAGAACTTTACAATTGCTCATTTCTGATTTTTAATAGTGGCATTTTTTTCATTAGAAATGCAGTTTTTAAAATGAGCACTAACTAGAGCCATATCTATGGCTTTGGTAAGAATGGGAAATTTTTCACTTAATGCTTTAAATTTTTGTTCGATATTTTTATATATTCCATTTTGTTTTGTCAACACCACCCATGTTCTAATTTGAAGTTGCAATAGTCTTCAAAAATCAAAAACGCCCGTCAGGAGAAAAGTGAACTAGCTTAATGTTAGCGCCATTCTTTAGGATTATTGGCCTTTAATTTAACAAACAGTTCGGGACTTACAAGGTAAAAATGTAAAATGTGCGCTTTGCGAAAAGGAAAGAAGGGATGCTGTATTATTTATATTTACATCAGCATGCCAACTTTCACATTCAACAAATGTTAGTAACATTTTTTTGAATTTTTTTTTTTTTTTGTTTTACCTATGAGAACCCCCAAAACATACATTTTATGTCATGAATACAGTACTTCACAGCAGACTACTTTTATGCCTATAGTATTATAAAGAATAATTGTCAAGAATACGAATATTACTAAAATTTTGAGATTATGCATTAGTGGAAGTTATATATATATTTAAAAAGTGGTACAGTTGTTATTAGTACCAAACCATATGAGTGAAATCTTAAATTAATGAAACTATATGTTTGAGAAATAAAACCAAACAGTGAATAACCTTTTAACTTGTTATTTTATTTAATATAGTATTTTTCATTAATTTTAATGTAATTTATATGTTAACATCAACTATTTTAAGTATTGACTGGTACCGTTACATATATTAGTGTATAGTGCAGTCCATTCATAGATATTTAACAGCTCATTAGTGAGACAGTAAAAATATTGACATATACTAGGTATTAGAAAAATTAAAAACTGAATATATATATATATATATATATATATTTAAATTACTAGTAACAATTAAGTGTGAAATGCATAATTTTTCTTTACACTGCATAAATTTTTTGAACATGTGAATGGAATATGGTCTGTATTTGTATTCATCTGTTGAAATCTTCAATTGTGCAAATTATTGAACAATGCAAAAAATAAACTAGAATCTTTAATTTATTTCGAATAATGCAATGCAACTCTATTTTTTTTAGCGTAAGTGGATTTTCAGTGAAATAAAAATGGTATCTAATAAAAACATTTTACATAACGTTAAAAGCTCACAGTCAAATACGAATTATCGCAAAATGTAACCTATTTTTTTTCCTATTTATGTAACTTTTACTGAAAAAGTAGCTTCTATTGAAAATATATGCTTAAAATTATTTTTAATAAGGAATTCTTTGTAGATGTTACTTTATTTACTTATTTCTGATTATATGGTTCCAGCTACTGACAAATTTAACGAATTAAATTATTAAAAAATGCTCCTGACAATATTAATTACAAAAGCTTTTCAATACTTTAATTTCAAAAAGTCATTATGTTTTACATTTCTATAAACATTCTTCTATTATCCTTTCGAAAAAAGGAATTGAAGAGCTCATAAAAAAAAATCAAAGTATGATTTTATATAATAATAATTTTAGACACATATTCGAAGAAAGTTATTTTAAAATCGTATAAATGGAAGTTATTCTTATATAATTATTACTAATTGGAATAATTTATTGAAATAATTAGATTTCGAAAATCACCACTACATAATAAATGAGTATTCTTGGAACTAAGAAAATTGAAAGAGGATATGCAATGTTGAAGGCTTCAAATACACATTTATCCTTTGACATATGTTAAGTCATTAATGCAACATGAAACAAATGATTAATCCAGTTTTAATATTCCATTAAATTTCATATTCAAAAGATTCGCTGTGATCATTACATGCATCAACAATTATACAACCTACAATTATATTTAATTGCTTTTTAATTCCTATTACATGTATTTCATTCTAAGAACTTTTTCCATGATCATTAGTAGGCTGATTGATGAAATTGCCTGACAGAAATGGCACCAGTTTCGTTAGATACATATACACTCAGAAAGAGGTAGTTCGATATTTCTCAAATTGAGTTTACATTACATGATAAGCCGTAAAAGCTCTGAATAGTAAATGTATTATTAGATTATGTTTATGAATTTATATTTAAGTGCTTGCCTAACTTGATAGTTTAAATTACTTTTCTATAACTGAAATTTTGTAGTAGCAGTCAAATGAAATAAATATTACGTTACAACTGAAAATTATAATGTTATTTGGGAGTTGATTGTTTTGCTAGTATATTTTATTTTGTGATTGAAATTTCGATGTTATTAATTAAAAAGATTTATCGAGTAATCATCCCGTACTGTTTTTCAAAGAAGTAAAGAAATATCAAATTTAAGGATAGTTTAAAAAAACAGGAGTGAATTTTTTTTTCATTTTAATTGTTATTAAATATTCCTATAATTATAAATGCTTACATATTGTTCGTCCCATAATTACAAATAATATGTAAATATTAATGATTTTAACTAATTAAAAATAATTTAAAAAATTAAATAGTTAAAAGGTGTTCAACTTAAAAGACATTTCAATTAATAAGAATTTTTTAAAATTAAAATGTATATATAAAGTTTTAAAATCGAATCAAATTAAATAAAATTAAACTTAGTACGTCTCCTTTATTCAACAGTGGAGTGATGGAAAATTTAGACATTAGAGAGGTATTTAAAGTAAAAGTTACATAATTGGGATGATTAAAATAAACTTAAGGACATTTGCTTCATTATAGAACTAAAGTACTAATGAAAATATTTTTCCCATTTTGTACGTATTCACTTATTTGAAAAAATTAAAATAAAAATTTTCAAAATTTATTTTTTCATTCTTTTGGACTACAAAATGTATGAATAATGCTAATAGATATAACATTATTCATACAAGATATTTATATATTAGTAAATATTGGGCGTAAATGATTTGATACAATCTAATATGATAAATATTATTAACTATATGATAAAAATTATTAATTATATGGTAAATATTATTAAATGTTTTAGAAATATGAAATGTTTTACATGTGTTTAACTTCAACAGTAATATAATACTAAAAAAATATAAATTTGATTATGACATAAATTTTATGACAAAATAAATCGAAGCATAAAGAAGGAGTTGCCGGATTGGAATGAAAATTCTTTTTCGAAGACCTTCGGACGGAACATGGAAAGGATTAAACTTTGTTGTCCAATAAATGGATAGCTGGAATTCCTGCGCATCAGAACTACGCATTCAGCAGGCATAAGGAGCAATTTTCATTCGGATGGATTTATAAGGAGCAATTTTCATTTCAATTTTCATCAAACTTTTGGTTACATTTTAACTGCACATACCTTACGTCGATTGTAACAATGCCTCATCGAAGGATTCGTGTATATTAGTTGCAGATTTTCAGAGTTTGAAAGAGGTCCTCCTATGAATTAAAGAGGCTGGTTGGGCGAATTGAACAATCCCTCGACATCTGGATCAAAGTGATGAGACAAGAGAGGGTCAACAATGGCAGATATCAGTGTCAGAACGACAGCGGTAGACCGGACATCACAACAGAACAGGAAGATGAGGCGATTGTCAGCGCAATTCTTACAGCACTGGATTCTTCGTTATCAACTGTTCACCGTGTGGTTTGCACACATGTATCCAACATGACCCTCGACAGACGACTATGAGAGTGATATTTACCCTACCGCTGACCGTTACGCCACTTGCCTCTAACACCTGTACACTGTGAAGTTAGATTACAGTGGTATCGAGATCGATAAACTTGAAACTGCGCTTACCATGGATGTATAGTCTTAAATGACGAGACCCATTTCAAAGTTATGTCCTGACGAGACACGCAGACGTGTCTGGAGATGGCCAGGGCAACGTCTGGATGCTCTCCTTACCATCGCATTTCTCATTGTCCCAAAAGAGGTTTTTATGGTCTGGGATGTCATCTCCTTTGATAACCAGTCCACTTTAGTAGTCAGTTCTAGTACACTGATAACACAGCAGTACATAGACTACATTCTAAGATCGATTGTGTTACTTTTCATTTTGCGACATTCTGGATATTTTTTCAAAAAGATAATGCCCTGCTGAACACGGCACGTTTTACTATGATTCGTGGGCAAGCATTCCCTTCACTTCTTCGGCTACGTCGCTTGATCTCTCTCCCATAGAGCACATTGGGAACGTCATGGAAAGGCGATTTCAATCATTCCAGAATGAAGACGATTTAACCCAATAGCTGGAGACAATTTGGCACTAAATTCTGCAGGACAATATCCGGGTGCTTTATCAATTTATGCCAAGCTGGGTGACAACTTGCATTTAGGCCAGATGGAGGACCAACTCCTTATTGATTTATTCCCTTTGTAAATGTCAAAATCTGAAGTAATTCTGCGAAATTTTGTGAAATATAACCGTTTGTTTTTCTATGTATGTTCTACACATCCAATAAATTTTATCATAATCAGGCAACTCCTTCTTGAAACATCGATTTTTCATGTTGAAATATTAAATTAAATGATAATGAAAGCAGCCGCGAATGATGATAACATACAAGCATACCCAAAGTAGAGAAACAACCTGGATATACAGTTTTTTCTTATAAGAGGATTTTTAATATAATCAATAGATGAATAATGTGCAATATATTCCTATTCTCTACCTCTAATTGCACGATAAATGCTGAATCAAATATGATGAAATTATTAATAATTTTTCTTGTAATTAATGATTGCGATAACTTTTATGAATACAATGCGGAATCTCATTAACAATTTAACATCACTCTCTCTGATAGATTGTGGTATGGAAGCTCTGAAGTTCCTTTTTGGACATGTGTCTGTTCTGTCACATTTTACTGCTGTTTAAAATTATAAAGATTTTCAACAAAATATTAGTTGCAGAAGTAACATAATGTAAGCCAAAAAGTTAATAAATCACATTGATATAATTTATTTTAATTACTCGTACATTGTTTTTTTCTTAAACACGCTATATGATTTCCTGAAAACTTAATTTTCTTTGTTTTGCTCAATTAAAAATATCCAAGTAAAAGTATATTTGAGATCTTAGCTTGTATTGTAATATTTATGTAAAGTATTTAAATTAATATTTTTTGAATCTTTTGTTTTAATCTTCTGGATAAATTATTAGAATCTTCTGGATAAACTATTCAGATCACTGAAAATCAGTTAGTTTCTGATATTTTGATTGAAATATGAAATAAAACTTTAGAGTTTCATATTCAATAATCAGTAGAAAAATCGTATTATATATAGATTTCGGAAACTCTTATTGTTATATTATAACTTAAATTTAAGTACAAAAAAGTTATGATAACAATAAAAATTGGTAGTACTGCTTTATTATATTAAATGTCCTGCAACATATATTCATAAAATATGAAATGCGTAAAATAAGTACGAAAACTAATATTTTTTTTTTCTTTCTCAAATAGAAGCTATCCATCAATAGTTAACTTTGCCTTTTTCAAACAAATATTCCTCCAAAGGTTTCTTATGTTTTTTACTATGTTCTGAAAAATATCGAAAGAAGAAAGTTACGCACTATATATTAAGAGGAAAACCAAACATAATAACGCTTTAGCCATAAGCTTTAGTAGAAAGAAAGAAATTCTTGGAAAACTTCCATCCGGAGACAACAAAATAATTTTTTAAAAAATTCCTTCTATTAAATTTTGATGACTCTCGTGATAACTTTTAGATTAAAGCCAATATTTGGAGCCATAAGATTCCCACAGAATGCCGAAAGTCATTTCATCATAATATATATCACTACCAATCAATTCTAAAAGTAATGTTGATTGCCAAATATTTTCTGGAAGGCAGAAGTAACTTTTCTTCGTCACTCATGAGTTCGAAGGTGTTATAATACGTTAATAATAATTTTAACATCACTATTTTATAATATATATATATATATATATATATATATATATATATATATATATGTATATACATTTTTATATATATTTTAACGAATATATTTTCTCTTTTGAAGTTTATTTACATTAATTTGCTCATTTTCGGTGTGTAACCATAATTTTATTTCCCCAAAATGTGATCATTTGATAAGTAATTATAGGTATAAACGCTTGTTATTCCACTCCAAAGTATGGGGCAGTATGAATTACACTCTGTACTCTATTATTTTTTAATTATTTAAGAAAAAAATATTTTATTTGATTTGTATAAATATTGATTTGTTACTTAATTATTTACTTCAGAATTGAGATATTTTTCTATTAATAGTATTGATTTAGGGTCGCATACACTTAAATTGGTATATGTTGTGAACGGAGCTCTTTGTGTTTCGTTTATATATATATATATTGTTATGATTTTGGTATTTAAAATGTGTTTATAATGTTAAATTATGTCAAAATTACTATTCTGCTTGAAAAATAGTCCAGGATTAATGTTTATTGCATTTAAACATGTGAATTAGATCAATTGCTATGGGACCTAGTAAATAACTTGGGGCTCTTTGGGTATCTCGCCAAGTTGGCGACAGTTTTGGCAACTTATTTTGTTGCCAAACTTGTCGCTAAGTGTCGCCAAATTTGGCGATATTTGACGACTTCCGGTTCGGGTGGTTCTCCTATTTTCTGGAATGTTTTACCACTTTCGCCGTGTCTATATATGGCATACTGAAATGCAACATAGAGTTGTTCAGATTTCTTGAAGCTCAGACGCGCCCGCAGCCTCTTTTACTTTAAGGGTGATTCCGTTGTGATTTATGCCGAAGAGAGTACGAAAACCTATGGCTTTGAATTTGATCTATTCCCCGCTGCATCAGTACATTGTGTTGTGTTACTGTTGTGTTGTATTACTGTGATTTCGGCTGTTCTTATGCCTTTCTGAACATTGTATTCTTCATTGGGCTGATAATAAAGAACTGTATTATCGTTGTCCTGATTAAAGTCTATTCAATCCCTGAACCCAACAGTGAAATTCGTTACAATATATATATATATATATATATATATATATATATATTGTTTAAAAAATTTATTTTATAAATAAAAAGGAAATTTTTTTTAAATTATAAATTTAAAAAATTCGCTTACTTATTTGAAAAAAGGTATATTCAAATGACTGGAATCCTGAAAAAAATGTATAAAGTAACTGTTAAGGAAATGATACAATAGGAATGAATATGGAATGCATTTTAATTTCGCAGAAATATGGTCAACTCCTATTATTTTACTTTTTTTTCTGTAAAAAATTCTTGTTTCGGAAAATGCAATTGAACTATTAAGAAAAAGCCATCTTATATTTATAACGAAATCAAAGTTTTTTTTCTACAGTTAGTTAAGTACGCTATCAAAGTTTTCATGTTTCATTTTTGTTAAATATTATTTCTAATTATTTGCTAACATAAATAAAATATGGTGAATATAATAGCTGTATTTAAGAAATACGTATATGTTTATGAATAAATTAATAGGATGTTAAAAATGAATTAACTAAATATTTATCTGAACATAAATTTTAAATAGCACCCCTCACATTTTATCGGATAAATAAATGCCTAATTTATATACCTTAAGCATCTTATTTAATCAAGTAATACTTCAATCATCAAAAATGGCTTTAAAACTAAATAAATAAAATAATTATGAGATTTCTTTTATGATATTCTTAAAAATAACTACCTAAACACTTTTAACACTATTTTGTAAGAAGATTCTGAGCGAATGTTTTGAAGAAATATGATGTGATGTTTAGTTTGTTACAAGTATTCGTATCTTTGAGTATTCAAACATGTATCAATAATTCAGACAAAAGTGTTTATGATAAACGAAAATAGAAACTTAATATATGTCAAATTCTATATAACTCAACTTTCTGTTACAATATAAAAGTAGGGTGGTATTTTAATTAATACATTAATGTCTATAACATTTCATCAATCATAATTAGCCTTATAAATAATGTACAATATATATATATACAAAGTTATTATTAAATAAATGTTCTAATGCAATTAAAATATTTTCAACAATAGGAATTTAATTGCAGTTTTTATATTTTTTCGACACGTATACCAGAAAATTTATGCCATCATTTCCCCCTTTTTGAATTATATTCCATTAAAAATGAGTACTTTACATTTTATGTCTTATAAAGCAAAATATAAAATTTTTTTCTAAGTAATCGTCTAAAAGGAATTAATCAAAGCAAATTGTAAAATTTTAGTACTTATCCAATGCAAAATAAATAGGTTTTAAAGTAAATTTGATAAAAAAAATTTAAATTGAAAGATTAGAAAGAATTAATTTAATTTAATTAATGTCATTGGAATGTGATTCTATATGTAAGACACTTTTTTTTCTTTTAATTTAATTGTTTTATGGTGGAAAATGCATTTTAAAAATTTTCGGCTTTTTTAAATATATGCTTACGGTATTTAGAAACAGTTTCCAATATCATAAATTTGAAATAAAAATGTTACCTAATACTATTTAAATTAACAACTCTAAGCCGGAATAAATTGTTGGTATATGGGTAATTTGTATGAAACGATAAGTAGTCTTAGATGTTCTTTATTTTTAACTTTTAAAAACTCTAAAATAATTATTTATATATTAAAAATTTAAGACTTCATATAAATTTTTCTTAATTTCTCGATAAATTTAGCTTCGATATTAGGAATTAGGATATGCAATTATATGTGTTTTACTTATTGGCATTAGATGAACATATGTTTAATCAGAAATGCTTCTATGATAAAGAAATATTTATTTTTATTTAAACAGCAGCAAATAATTTTCAGTTAGAATTGCACGAGTGCTTAAGAAATGTTATATTTTGTGTTGACAAACAGATTCAAAAACCCTTTTAGCAACGAATATTTATTATAACGTTATTATTTTTTTTAAATTACAACTATTTACAGTTTTTCCACGTTGTGCAATTGCCAATGCATCTTAAGATTTATTTAAATAATTGTATGTGATGTATTCTTTAAGAAATAGTTTTTGATAACGTTTGTTCAACGCATGAGCATTCTAGAAAGAAAAAAACTAAGTATTTTTTTTATTTTAAATACAAATAGTTAATTCGTCTTAATCAAACAACGTCAAGGATTTTAAACATCAAAATAAAAAATAATTACCATGAATTTTAACTCAGAAACGGCAATTTCCTGTTTCCATCTAAAAATTTATTACGACTTTTTATTTACTTGAAGAACTAGATTTCTGTATTTGTCTCTCCATTTGTCTTTCCTTTTTAGTACAAAACGTTTAAATGAAGTATTTTCCCAGATATTAAAATCAGCTATATATAAACTTGGGAAATGTAAAAAAAATATTTATCGTACCTCGATTATAAATTGAAAAAAAATGAGGCACGTTCATATTATTTTGTTACAACATACAATATCTCAGTTTAAATAACATATCATTAAACATAAAATAATTCCAATTTCTGAATTTTTATTGGATTTCTTAATAAACATGCTCATCGTTCTAGTTCTTAATGATACACACATATATATTTATATATATTCCTTAACAGTGATATTTGCTTGAATGTTCTAGCTAACATGCATCACTCGCCATGTAAGTTTTTTTTAATATTTTGATTTGTTTGTCAAAATATTACTTTTTATTTTCACTTGATATAGAAAAAGTACATCTATTTGCATATATTTCTTAAATCCTACCGCATTTTTTTGTTTCTTTTCAGATTGATTTTTTCTGACATCTTAGAATTTTCTCAATGTTATAAAACATTTTTCTCAGTGAGGGTTGCTTGGTACCTGAAAATATTGTTTAACGTGCAATTATACACTAATTGAGCATTTTAAAGTTTTGTTTCTACGATTACAAGGAATTTGGCTAAAATTCCATTTAAAGTATTACAGTAAATTTGATGTTATGAAAATTCAATAAGGCGGTATTGCTTATAATGATTGTGAAGTAATGATTATAAACAAATACTTTAGCATAATACATAAGACAAACAGGGAGAAAAACATTAGCATTAGTGTGAGTATAATAATCGCAATGTATACAACAAAGATATGTGTGCAATCTGCATATATATATATATATATATATATATGATTCCTTCAAAAACAAAGTACAAAAGTATACTAATTTCCAAATATTAAGAAAACAAGACAAAATAGTATTATATCGTTCAAAAATACACCAATTTGAATTAATATTGAATATTTTATTACATAAAGGATGCTATGAATAAAATGGCAATATACAAGTCGTTACAGTCAAAACTCCTTCGAGGACCAGAAGAATTATGTTAGAGAGTAAGTAAACAGACATCACTGTGACGTTGAAGTAAGAAATCTGTAATAGCCAATTCATTAACAAAGACTTTGAGACATCTTTAACTCAAAATACTGTGATAGAGAGCCATTGAGACGCTAGAATCAAGTCAAACTCAGTCAGAGGTAGCCAGATGACTAAATATGAGTCCTTCTCTAATTCGTTGGTTTAGGTAACAGTTTCAAATCACTAATTTGAAATTCTGAATGTTCATCCAAGGATAACCAAGCATTGCTATAAGCATTGATGACTAAAATTTGGGGTTCTGATCATAAAGGAATAGTTTTTCAAGCCTCACTAAATCAAAAGCCTCCTTTGCTATGCCCACTGGAGTGTTGGTATTAAAATCCTTCAGAAAATGGTCTTTAGAGGAGGCTACCAGATCCATTTACATTCTATTCGCCTCACATCACTACCGGAAGGTTTCAAGTGAGTACTCAAAATTTCCACAGGACGGCTGATCAATAGAGATCTGTTTACTTCACGGATGTGCTTAGGTTTATTGGCATTATTTGTTTTGGGAAGAACAAGGAGCACGCTAACATTTTTCAACCATTTGTGAAAGAGATTTTATCATAGAGGGTTGTGTCCATATTTGGAATAGTATCTCTTTTGACAGACTCATAGAGTTCCATAGCCTTCCAAGTAAATCGTGGATATTCATGTATATAGTGACGCCATTCTTGATTATTATATGTATACTTATGCCAGTGCAATAGGTAATATTTTTTGTTAAATTACTACAACACAAGATCGAAAAGGGCTCACTGTATGAAAGATTATCATCATTAATAAATAATTCAATACACGGAATAGTCACTTGATCACCGCACTTATATCCAATTGAGAATGTTTGTAAATGTTTTAAGATGACGTGTCTCTGCTTTCAATCACCTCCTCTGACTCTTGCTACATTTACATCTGATATGCAAGAGCAATGGAACTCAATTCCCAGGGAACTCATAAGTTACATAATGGACAGTATACTTCCAATGTATGAGCTACATTGTTACTATGTGGGATCATGCATCGTATTGAAGGCATTTTTCATATTCCAAACTAACAATTTTATTTTGTTAGTTTTATACAAGTACTATTATTTAAGGTTATCAAGACATGCGGGAGAAAATAAAATACTGAATTTAAGACTCTTTCTTTCTTTGTGACATTTATGTTTTAAAATTATTCGTAGAGCTCACGCTTTTTGTCTGCTTGATAAAGATTTTTTTTATTTTATAAAACAATAAAAGTATTTCTTTTCACTCAATTTTTTTTCCTTTAATTGTTCACACAAGGTGGCTCATCTTCTTTAGATGGGTAAGGAAACACGTCCTATAGGGCCCCTAGCGATATTCCCCTCTTCTTCTCTCCACCTTCCTTTTTTCTTTGCCATGTATTTTGTTTTGAGGTGTTTTGTGTATGATTTCTTGTGGCATTAAACATGCAATTATTTTTCTAACATGTTTTGTTTTGTTTCGATTTACTAATGGATGTACTAACTTAAGAATTAAGAAAAATATTATAAAATTATAAACTTATTTAAAAATGAAAAAATAAAATCAGATATCGAAACCAACAAATTAACAGGTCGGTGACGCTCTAATACTTATCTCCTGCATACCTAGCTCTGAACTTAAGGGGTTATAATAGTGACTTTTATAGTGGTACCATGAGGAAAACTGTATGGATATAGAAAAAGGCCTTGTTTATTTAATGGGCTTTGGTAAATAATTACAAGCGTTGTTGATAACAGATTTGGAACAATTTTCTTAAAATGTTCCCAGAAGTTAAGAGCCTTAGTTATAGATGATTAGACTTGGGTACTTTCACCAATTTTTAGAAATTCTCCTTGGCTTTGGCCGTGCACCCGCGCTTCTGTTTGATCATATTATGGGTTTGTTATCCATCATCTAGCTTTGAAGTATATATATATATATATATATATATCCTACTCTAATTTTACGCGTTTCTGAAATAACATGGTTCACCAATATGTTTGTTACGCGAATTTTTTGTTTTAACACGAATCCCCGGAGAAAGCATAATGCACAAAAAAGCATAACTCGACGACTATTCAGCTTATAAAATATTCAAAAATTGAATCATTTCTCGAAAGCATTCGACATAAATTTTGGCAAAGTTTTATATTTATTTTTGCTTATTCTTCCAAGCAAAGCAACAGACTGAAATTGTGAGAAAAATAATGTAGAATGAATTTCCAAAGTTACATCCTTTTTAGAAGTCTCTAGTATCATATATCTACTTCCTTTTCAAAAGGGACCTTCTATTTGGAAAATTTGTTTCCATCCTACACATATTTTTAGATTTTTTTTTTCTAATTCAAATTTTTCTCAAAAAAATTTGAAATGGAAAATTAATGTAAAAATAAATAAGTCAAAGGAATTACTTATGTTTTCTTCCTGAGTTCAGTTTGTAATCTCGCATCAGGTAGAATGCATATTCACCTGCATTTTACTTCAACTCAACTAGTTTGGAATTCCTCACATCTGAAATATATTACAATATCAAATGTTGGCCCAGTAACCTATTTTTTTGTTTAACACGTCAATAATATTAATTTGAACACATTGACGCCTCTTTATTCGCAATTCGAACTACACTTAATAACTTAATTTTTGTTTATTTCTCATTATTCTTAGGATATGAAATATAGTTGTAAGCAAAACATTTTATTTACTTACATTTCTTTTAGAATTTGTGACATTCTTTTCATAATTTTTTGTCTCTCGTGCAATATCGTAATATAATGTAATAATCAAAACCTATTAAACTGTAACTGAAGATAGTAAAGAATAAATAAAACTTTTATTTTTTATCCCTACAAATTTCCATTCCAGTAAAACTATTTTTATTTCAGGATGAATGCTTTTAAATATTTTTTCAAAAGTTTTACAACTTAAGTCATAAATTAAATAACACGTATGAAATAACATTTGTTTATAACTGAAAGTTGTATTTTAATAAGCATTTAAGCCTAATAGAATATATTAAGATAAAGAAAAATAATTTATGTTAAATTTCTTTTAAAAATATTCTTTATTTGTACATTTTAATGCATCACTAAAATCAATGAAAACTACATTAACAACAAACATACGTATTTACAAATTGTCATGAAAGGAATTTTATATCAGATCTATATATTTCAGAAGAAAGATAAAATTCTTAAAGTTACTCAGTTCAATTTATTTTTTTATTGGATATTCTTATATTTTCTCAGCAATGAACGTTTCTACATAATAAGAAAAAAAAATTAAACTTCTAGAAAATATTACAAATATTTTTCTTTTGGTCATTCATAATAACTTAAAATATTTAACCACCTTTATAAAATCAAAAAGCAAAGAATATATATTAAAATTTAAAGTTTAATCATGGAAATGAAAAGGTGAAAACGTACTAATAATCCAAAGAATGAAAAATTTATCATACATAGCATTTCGCTTAAAGGAGACATATATTTTCACATTTTCCAATTATTTGGATTCTGACATTAACGAAAATAATTTCTTTGGTAAATTCTTTTTTATTCGTTATACGTTTTGATATCTAGATTAAATTTAAACACAAATTTCAAATGTTTAATAATTTAAATAATGCAAGAAAAAATATTTATTACAGAAGGGAAATTAGAAGCCTTCCTAACATTAATTAATTTATATGAGTATATTATAAAAAAGGAAAATTTAACACCTAAATTAATATTTTCCACAATGAATTTTATTTTCGTTAATATTAATTTTTTAACAATTTAGTACCTTAATGTGAAGGCGGTAACTGATTCTCTCTCTTTATCAATTCCTTACGTAATCTCAAACGATGTTTCAACAAATTTCATAAACCGCATGACGGTTTCTGTTTCTATTCACTTCTCTCACTTCTTTACTTAAATACCTACCTAGAGTGTGATATCTATTTTTATATATAATTGATCAAGAGCAAATATGCTAATTTAATACGTGTATCCTAAATACAGTGAAGAGGTCACTTTAATTTTTGAATTTTAAGATTGAAAGACGAGTTCGATCTCATCCCTGTGCGATTCGAATACATGCTACAATCATATAAAATGTGTTATTTTTATTTGTAATAAAATTATACGATGGCAAACACGCACACATAAACACACATGCATATAAACTGATATTCAACAGTCATGTGAAGAAAATATGTAAATATTCAGATGTGCCTATATGTGGGTGTAAGAGAGAGATTCATCATATAACAGATGTTTAAATTCACAAACCACTGTCGGTCTTTTATAAGTAGTCAAATGATTCAGGTGTAAAATCTTCTAACGTTATTATGGTCAAGCGATATGAATTAATAGATTTCGAATGCAGATTCCAACTAGAAGCATGGCATTAAATTTTGGTGATTGCTTGAGAAATTAATATTAAACCATCCACAAAGTATCAAGTATACCGAAACTATGTTAATTTAAACAATACCTCTCACCGCAAACAGAGAAGTGCCATAAGCATCTACCAAATGAACGAGATGAGTGATATCAGAGTGAAAAAAAACAGTGTTATCAGATAAACAACATTACGTCAAATAATAACAATATTAAATGTAGGATATTTGACAGACATGTCCCAGAAAGCAGTGCTTAGGAATTTCATATCGATGAGATACAGCGTCAAAAGATCAATTCAAGCGCATTTACTAACAACACACTATGGGCTGGAATTTCTTTTCTGGGATCATGATTTTATCAGATGTAAATGGCTAAAAGAAGACACTTTGTGAAATGAGTTAAGATTCATGTTCGTAGGAATTGATGGTGAGATTGAAACATGTCTAGATTTCACGAGGACATGTACTGAAATTATCAGATGTTTCAACAAAACAATATATGTAATCTGTTGAATTTTCTAGAATTTTATTGTCTGTTATTACACATTATGGGCTGATTTTTCAAATTTAATTGAAGCAGTCTCTCATTAATTATACGTAGTTACTTGGAAACTATTTTAAGCTAATTACGGATATTAATAAAGGGGCCGCGGTAGCCTAGTGGTCAAGGTCGTGGATAGCGGCTGGTGGTTTTCGTTCAGTCGCGGGTTCGATCCTTGGCCACCAAAGACCCGCCGTGTAGCCGGTGCTAATGCACGTTAAATCTGTTCGGGGCCCAAAGTCCTCCCGTTGGCGTGGTGTGGATGTTAGGAGAGGGGGGTGCCAGCTCAGGTGTCGTCCTCGTCACTTGACCGTGGTTCAAAATTACGAGGTCCGTCGCCAATAGCCCTCGTGTTGCTTCTAGTGCGACGTTAATAAAAACTAAACTAAACTAAAATACGGATGTTAAAGCATGACGAAATTTTCCATGATGACAAGGTATAATATCAAAGGGCAAAATCATAACTGATTGATGAGAGGATCATTCTGGACATTATCAGTGAACAATTTGGACCCCTGATCTTCGGGTATGAATCCCAAAGTAAACGCACAGTAAATAAATAAAATATCAATTCATGCACTAAGTATTACATTGAGCAGCTTATCAGCAATAGTTTCGCAGAAATTGATGACTATGGAGGCAGAATGGCTTAAAATTACTAAGAGAACTTGTTCAAAGAAATCAGAAGATATTTCACGACATTTGGCACTACCTCTGTGTACACAAAAATGCTCATATATATATATGCTTATGTATATATATATATATATATATACATATATATATGCTCATGTATATATATATATATATATATATATATATATATACACTTGTATATATATATATATATATATATACACTGGTGTGCAAAATGTAAGCAACATGCAATAATTCCACAATAGAATGATCATCTAAGAAACATGAAATTCAGAAATGCGAGACAATATTTTCTTCTTAAACAATGAAGAAAGCACAGATGCTCAAAAAAATGAATATCATGCGTATAGTATGAAATGAAACAAAAAAAGCTTTATTGAACTTGTAGTATCGTTACACATGATTGTCTGTCCAAGAGGAAAGAAGTGATATGCTTTCCCCTTACTGCAATGGTTGCTTCGTACCATCTCTCCATTTTCAGCTCCAGAATGTCCAACAGCCCATTCATGAATCAGCATAATTTCCAAGGCATGCCACGCATGATACATATTATTTTAATTAGAGGAGAATGCTGTCCAATCCTTTTGAGTGGTATCTTCCCTTTCTAGAAGATATTAAACACTAACAGTCCGGGGTGATTTCCGTAAACAGGAAGTCTGGTTCAATAGCACCTCGGAACAGAATCACTTAAGGAAAGATCACTTCCTTGCAATAGCGATCTCTAGTAACAAACCCTCTGTGGAAAACGTGGAGCCTAGTCCACACATTCAACATAATGCTTCCCAAGACGACTACTCCAGGTCCTCTGTAACTGTCTGTTTCCTTGTTGTTACTGCGGATTTCCTTGTTGTTACCCCGACCTTTCTCCATATCAACTGGCTATGAAAATCGCTTGTGGAATTGAACCGATTCTCATTAATAAAGAGGACACGACTCCATTCATAAGATGTCCAGTTTTTGTGCCCCTTATATCACTCTAAACGGTGGCACCGAATGCCATATTTCAAAGGGATGCATTGTTCAGGAAGACGGACCACCTTTGTGAAGGTGCCTGGCCACAATAAACCGTGACACTTGTCGCCCGGTTGCTGTACGCAGTTGCGGAGCAATAGTTCTTGCTGACTGTTATCGGGATCTTTTCGCCTGCAAGTCGATCTATAGATTATCCACTGCATCACCATCCTTTCCAATAGCTGTACTTATAGTGTGGAAGGCTTTCCATGCCCGCGAAACGGCACTTTTGTTGATATGCTTTCTTTTTGTTGATATGTTGAACGGCACTCTTCAGCTAAATATGTCAAACTACGCTCCTCCTGCAGCCTTCAGATCATTCTTTCACATGTGAAGTTGTCCAGGTAATATCTTCTAGCCATATTTCATGCAAGATCTCACTAGCACTTGCAGCGAATGTCTTTAACTGTGCCTCTGTTCTTCCTTTTATTGCACTCTTGAGCTTGTGCATCGACCGAACGTGTTTTGCGTACACTCACGTCGCGTTGTTCCTGACATCTGCATACGCATCGCTTTTCTACTGAATTGCGTACTCATTATACTGATCATAATAACCCCTTTTCTGCAATTTCATGGTTATCTGCTTAAATTTACATTGTTGCTAAAGCTTTGCACACCAGTGCATACACACACACACACACATATATATATAATCAATTGTGGCTGTGATATGATGTTTCAGCTCCACTGGATCAACAGAAGAGGACGGATTAATACCTTACGGAGTACCCCAAAAGGGAAAATTGCTAGGTGTTTGGTCAGAATTTTGAAGCCATTGATTAAGGGACATATTTTATTCCGCGACCCGCCCAATCCATCGGGAGGGGAAAAACCCTGAAAATGATTCCACGCAAAGTACAAGTATCGTAAATTTTGACTGACATGGACAAGCAAACATTTTGAGTTTTGAGCAGATAAGCAGCTTCTTTTGAAAATGACGATTCTGCCATTCGCTTAAATTTCATCGCTGAAGCAACATTTTACGTCGGAGTGAAGGTAAACAAGCAAAACGTTCGCTTTTAGGGAACGGAGACTACAACATGCCACTTACCCAAAAGACACCCTGAAGTCGACCAAACACCTTGTGATTTCTTTTTTTGTGCGGATACGTAAAGGAAAATTTATTCATCCCTCTCCTACCTGTTGACCTACCGATGAATGATTCAGGAACATCAATACTCGTTTGAGCTGAAATGGATTATCGGTTGAACGTGTGTCATATGACTAAGGGTTTATGCATAGAAGAACTGTTACTGGCTCCAACAAAGCTTAAAATAACCCCATATATATATACATATATATATATATATATATATATATATATATATTACAGGTATCAATAGTATACATGATTTTAATAATGCAGCAATTTAAAATATATTGTATCAATATTTTTAATTATATAAGAAAAGTTTCTTTTAATATGTATATTTCGGGTTTTTTAAATAACTATTCTTAATCTTTTATTTAGTTAGTATAATTACTTTCATACCTTTATAATCTTAAAATTTTAATTGTCAAGTATTTTTTGTCATTTATTCCTCATATGAGTTTTGTTTGTTACTTGATTTTAAAAACTAAATGCCACGCATGACAGACCATATATCTTTGCATTAAACAGTTTGCAGCCTTTGATAGCATTCATTTACTTAAAACGAATGCTTTACCATTTTTTGGTTTTTATTATTTTCCATTTTCTTACTTCTTCCTATTAGTTGAGTTTATTATATTCTGAATTAATAGTTTTAAGTATTTTTTTAAAGTATTTCTAATAAAAATAATCTTTTCATCTGTATCGAATATTTTTATTTGTGTGATTTAGTTTTTTCTCCTTTTGTTTAAATTAATTTAAAAAAAAAATTCTAATAATCTTTTATTTATCATATATGTATTAAATAGTTTACTAGTGATTTACACACACATGCGCGCGTGCACACACACATCTATCTATATATATAGATGTGTGTGTACGTATGTATATATATATGTTTGAATCATATTTTAAAATGAAACAAATAAAGTTAATATTGAACACGACAAAGAAACAAACACTGAATGTCACTACAAGAAAAATTGATTTGTAGACATAGATTGCACTCTGCAATACAAAACATCATGTTCATTCTTATACTGAATAGTGGAATTAAACATGTTTTATGGTACACATTATTTTCCAATGCAGCTTTTTAACTCTTTGATTCTTACCCTTTCTATGACTATCAACTAAATTTTAAATTATAATTTTCGCCACTCGTTTACAGTATTAATGTACTATGAATATTTTATCACTTAAGTTACGATACGACCTTAAATATAAAACTTACATATTGCTAAGAATAAATAGATTTATTGACTTTTGACAACTTTGAACTACTGCATTGCCAAACCGGTATCGATGCCTTTTCATTGCTTTATGTCTTATTGGCAGAAGATTTAATGAAACTCAAGGATAAATTTTTAAGTGAATTCTTTGATGATTTCTGGAAATTACCAGACAAATTGTTTTCAATTTAGCTAGGCGAGGCAACAAATAGCAAAAAAGATGCTCATTTTATTAACTATATTCGATTTTGTGGTAGTACGTCAGCATTAGAAGAACTACTTTTCTGCATACCAAAATAACTCAAAGAGCAACAGTCGTATATTTCACTATCCAAAATTTTTTAATGATTTTTATGCGAAACAAACAAAGAGGACAAAAATATCATCGGAATAGCACCCAGCTAAGTTTCGTGAACATTCCGAATAATTCAAGCATTTGTTATACAAAAATCTCTATTACGTGTCTGGATGCATTCCATGATATACAGAAAAGCTCTTTCTTCAACAAAAAGGAGTCAAAATCTAAAATTCTTGCCGTTGTAAAAGTTCTAAATTATATAAAAAGGTAACCCACAATATCAAGAATCTTATCTGCCCTTTGTATAAATTGAGAGCAGTACATTCAGCTTTACTATTTTTTGTAATATAAGATAGTTATAACATTTAAACATTTCCAACGTGCTTATGAATTCTCCTTATTTTTAGAAGAAGAAAACCAACAGGAAGACCAATAACTTTGAGTAATTTTTGTGATAAATTTAAACTGATTGGTTGTTATATTAGAGGAATTAAATACCTTGAACCTTCAGCTCTAACTAACAAAAATATATAATTGTTGAATAGGATAAAGTATGTAGAAAATGGAAATTTTTAAGATGAAATTGAAAAAAACAAAGCTTTGAAGTGAATGCAATTGTGGATACATGTGTTTAAAGTTCTAAGATTCAAAAACGTATGGAATTAGTTTTTGTAACCATTGAAAATTTTTTTGTCACATTTGAAAAGAATTTTAAAATTAGCTTTTTTTTTTATGAACACTTGAGGTCAAAATGTGAGTGGTTCAGATATTCATTTAAAAAGAATTCTTAAGACTTCTCAATTGCCGATGAAGAGATATTCATTGACTTCATGGCAAGTGACGGAATGAAAAAAAAAATAACTTAATTGTTAGTCATTCTTTGAATTGTGGACAAAGCTGAATGATAAATTTTCAGACTAAAAATAAGAGCATTTCGTGTTCTGTTACTATTTCAAAATCCTACCTTTACGAAATCGGATAATGTTTGGTGTCTGCTTCGAAGACATATCATAAATATCAGCTAAATTTAGAACAATAAGTCAGAGTGTGTATATCTAATACTAAGCCTTTCTTCGAAAAATATAGTTTTGCAAGAAAGGTCTAATAATTTTGAATAAAATTCATTATTGATATTTTAATTATTAAATACAGTGCACAATATTGATTCAACCATTTTTAAAAATGTTTTATATCAGTGTAAATGATTATTGTATATTTTATTGCTGCAAAATGCATTTAGATTTTTTTTTTCTTTCTATAAATTGACCAATTTAAAAAAAATAAAATTAATTTTCGATATCGAACACCCTTTCAATTTTATTACGCTTCTCCCTTGGTATTATGCCCTTCACGTTCAAAACCACTGTTTCAGTTAATAAAATGAATTTCTCCAAGACGTTAGAGAAAATCAGAAAAAAATAGAATGAATGATTCAATATGTAAATAAACAAGAATGCGCAAATGATAAGAAATACATCAAATCATTTTCAATTAGTAGAATATTAGGTCTATTTTATTCCAATAACTGCTAATATTCTTTGAAAAAGAGAACCCGATAAGGTGTGTAACGTTTCAGCAGGAATTACTCTGCATTCTTTCCAAAAATTACTGGTATGTAATGTTAGTGATTTGAGGCTTCGTAGCACGAATTACGATTGAAATTCCAATATGTCAAGCTATTTTTTCTGTGAGAGAGTATTGTCTAGGCCTTAAGAAGTCCAGCCTAAATCCTGAAAATACATTCCAGCACATCATATCTGTACGAGTTGTTCATTCTGAATCACCTATTGAAGCAGCAATAGACCCTCTCTGAAATTTTGCTACAATGTAAGCATATGATGAATTGTTGAGAAAGTCCAGATAGGCTTCATTATTGAAAGCAGGAATCAAAAGGACCAGACATGATCTGAAAAAACAGCTCAAATGAGTTATGGATCCACCCCGTATTATATCTATCACACTATAGTCATTTGCAAGACTTTCATTGGTCAATTTCCATAACAATACTCTAGTATTCTATTTTAAGACAGTATACCTAGAACCATATGTAAAACACGTGTCGCTAATTCTCAAAGCTCAAGTATTGTTAATGTTTGCCTTTCTAGGAAGAAGTATTGATTTACATATCAGCTTATTACAGCAGCTCTGCTAAACTCGCAAATAAAAGTCATTGTGTTGTTGATACATCCAGAGGTATTTTAAAAGAAGAATATTTTGTTTTATTAAGTACGACTGACTTTCACTACTACTTCAGAGTTCTACAGTCTTTGTTTACTAGACACTATAATCTAACACATTGTGGTTGCACAGTTATAATCGCTGTATGTTTTCAGTTCTAGAAACGGTGATGTACAGAATAAATAGAGATTTGAAAGAGCGAGGGCATAATAGTCTGGCGGGCTATGATATAGCACAGCCGGTTTCCTCTAATTATAATAATTGGAACATTAATGGGTCAGCATTAAGTTCATGGCATTCTTCGACCCTATGTAGAACCTTTCCGAAATAGACTTCTAGGAACAATGTTTGAGCAAGATAATGATCTTCTGCAGACTTTCCCCAGATATATTTACGTCATGTTCAGACCCTTCCATGGCCAATTCCCTCCCCTTATAGAGTATTTGTGGGGGATAGGCATAAACGCCAGAGAATACCCTGTTCCTCTATATATGATTTGGAACTGAAGGTTCAAAATTTATGAGTCTATCGGCCTCTGGACAACATTCAACATTTAAGCAATTCAATACCTGAGTTTGTTGCCACATCTATTTCCTAAAGAAACAGTTTGACGTGCCTTCGAATTTGCTCTGTATTGGTATAACTGTACACATTGTATTTGTTTATTTGACTTTATTTTGAGATCAAGAGAATCTCCTATCTATATCATTCATTTTCTTTCCAGCCCGTAGCTCCCTTTTTCTAGCGCTATATTCAATTATCCTAAATGTAAATAAAATAAGTAAATTCATCAACAGTTTCTTTATCCTTTTTTCTGCAATGAAATTCATAAAATAATTTGCGATCTTATATGAATAATGCATAATTGAATATAAAAATTTAAAAAAAAAAGTTTTTATCGAAAAGTTTTTTTTTTTTTTTACATAACTATTTCAGGAATATTTTGTTCATAATTTTTATATCAACATACTTTCTTTAAAGGAAGTGATGGCAGTATCAAATATTAATATTTTGCCTTATTATCTAATCCGATGTATTATAGTGAGGGTTAGCTAAAAACATTTTAAAGTAGCGCAGAGAGAACAGAGTTTGAATTGATTTATTTAGAAGAAAAAGTAAAATATTTATAAACTTGAAAAAATAACGCACGTTTCGTTTCACAGAACATTCTCATTGTATTTAATTAAATGATGCCCGGAATTAATTACGATTTTATTTAATACAAAAAATGCTGTTTTTAGAAGAATTTGTCAATAAACGTAAATAATTGAAGTTTATGAAAAAAGAAAAAGAAAAATTTATTTTTTATAGAATATATAAGATGAAAATATTAATAAAATTATATTAGAGAATATCATAGTTAAATTATTTAAAATAGGAATAATTTTGCTATGAATATTTCTTCTGATTTTTTTCCTTTCAGTTTCTAAGAATAAACAGTATAAATTAATTACATACATCAGAAATATCGTTGAACTGAGAAGAATTTTATGTTGATTTTCGTAAAATATCCTTTTTTTCTTTATCAGTGCTGTTTTAGTTATGTATAAATATGTTCATGAAAATGAGAAAAAGTGACAAAAAGATAAAAATTTATTATAAGGAAAAACTAAGTTATTTTTGTTACTTATAGTAATTCAGAGGTGATTTTTGAAGTTTGTACAAAAGTGTATCTTTTCTGAATGCTTTAAACCAAAATATTTTGAGAAATAATTTTAGAAATAAAAATTACCAATTTCGATTACCTAAGCAAATTTATTTTACCTTAAGATTTCCTACTTATTAGATTAAAGGTGTAGCTTAACTTGAGGTTTCTTATTTTTTCTTAAACTGAATAAACAAAGAATTAAAATAGGCTCTGTGTATTCATTCCGACTTAGTAACCTGAGTTTTCAAAGGTGTTTTTCAACTCGCCTTTTATTGAAAAAACTTATAATGGAGAAAAGAAACTTTATGTTTTTCTTTTGTTGGGTTGGAAAGAGAGTTTGAAAGGCTTGTGTAGGATTCATGACTTAATTATAATAAAAAATATTTATTGAAGGAAAAATATTTAAAGTAACTCTCCTATTTTGGATTAAAATATAAATATATTTTTTCTTAAGCTTTACATCGAAGGATATATTCAGAATATTGTTTTCGAATATTTTATTTTCTTTATCCTTAATACACATTTAGGTATGTTAAAGTCTACTCGGGTTTAAAGTTCCATTTGGTCATCTTATCTCCATTTATGTTGCTTTGTGTAGCCTGGGGCACTAATTTCCAGCTATTGTCTACACCGAGTGACTAACCCAACACGGAATCTCTCTCAGAGTTTATTTTCTAAGGAGCATGGTATTCATTTACCAACCCCAAGAGATGAAGTGTGCCAGCTTATTAATATACATACTAGATTGATAATTAAAATTTCTGTATAATGCGATTTTGATATACAAATATATCTTACAAAACGTTAAAAAAACTCTTTTGTGTTATGATATAGATTTAGAATATTATATTTAACATTTTAAGGAAACTTGGGAAACTGTATCCTAAGAATTGTTGTATTTTATTTTGAAATTATTTTGGTGAATGAATTAAGGTGATTTATTTTGCAAGACAAATAAAAAAATTCGACAAATAGCTTAAATAATAAGATTTGCTTCCAATGATTTATATATATATAAAATTTATTTTCAACTATTAACTGTTGCAATATCTCAGTAGCTAAAATCAGATACTTATAATTTTAATATCTTTTTTCGATAAAATGCTTATTTCATTAGCTGTCGTGCGAACAAAATTTTAGCGTTTTGATATCTTTTTTTGCGGGTCAATTCAGCTTCCATCTTTTCGAAAGATATTTATTAAATAAAATTAGATAAATTTTGAAAACTTGCAGTATATTTATTTAGCTTACATAGTTCATGTACGCTCAAAGTGTACGAAAATTAAACTGCTGTAAAATGGAAAATTTTCAATTTCTTAATTATACTGGTGGCTATTAAAATATTTACGTAATAAATTTCCACGTGAGGAATGTAGAATTTGCATAAAATGTTAAGCATGCTAGGATATACAAATTAATCCAGCATGCCTAACTTTTTATACAAATTTGACTTTATTCACGAGTCACCTTTACGATGTAAACATTTTAATAATCTCTCTTAATAGTTTAACTTAGAAATTAAAATTTCTTTATTTTACTGTTGGCCATTAAAATGGTTACGTTATAAAGAAGACACGAGAAATATCAAATTTATATGACAGGTTCAAAAAGCTAAAGTATGCAAATCAATCACATTTTAGCGCATTTGAACATAGCAGGTTGGAGTAACGCCATAAAGGGAAATGGTTAATTATGCGGCAGAAAGCTTATTGTGTTATGCCACATTATGTCGCATGTAAGGAGGAAAGTCTAAGAAGCACGGTTGGAATTTGACCTTGATATTATCCTTGCCTTCCATTACTTAGGTTTATCGTCCCGCACTATTGCTGCTCAGGATAGGCATTATCAATTGACTATTATGTGAATATGGATACGATAGGATTTGAAGGGTTGCACAGAACGCTTTAAAACTCAGCACGTGTGCCTCCGTGTTCTTAATTCCTGAGAGGATAAACATATTCTCCACGTGGCTTTGTAGGATTTTAGAGACTCGATACTTACCGCTATTCAGGCACGTGATCCGTTGGCAAGACTAAACGCTCTCGCACGAAAAGTAATACGGTATCTGCAGCATCCCGCACTGTCAACATAGTGATCATTGCAGCGGTTTTCCCTGACGCAGCAGCTGAAACAGGTGCGCTTGCGTTACATTCGGACAAAATTTTTCTAAATTTCTTTAATATTTACCGCACTGATAGAAAGAAATATGAGTCAATTAAGGTTGTATTTTTTTTATTTTAGATAACATATCACTCTGTTTCAAACATTGAAACGCATATGTAGCATACGAATAAAATACAGAAAATAGTTTCGACTAGTTTCAATAATAGCATTAAGCTTTAGTACTTAATTTCTCTGTTTTTTTAAAATATAAGATTTGTTCTACATATTTCTTAAAGATTATTTGTGTGAAAAAAGTAGTAATATTAATTTTAAAATTACTATGACTACTAAGTCTTATATACTGTCAGATTTCCTTGAAATAATTTGATATCTGAAACCTAAATTCCAAGACTATTTTCAAAAAAAAAATCATTATTTAAATAGCATTAATTAAAAGTATTTAAAAACTCCTCCATTTTAGAGCGAATAATGAATATAAAATAATTATTTATAAGCAATTATTTCCAAATTGCATGTAAAAATAGCATTTTGATAAAAATATTACAGTCACTAAAGTGCTAAAAAATTAAAATGCCCTCATTACAATAAGTATTTTTTTAAAATTTTAACAATCAAATGTAAAGAACTCTAAGAATCAAAAATGATAAGAGTACCATTTATTACCTTAATAATGCATCACAAAGGGTTATTTTGTAAATTTCCCCCTCCTTACGCATTAACTTAAGTGATTTCAATGAATTCTTTGAACTTCATTTCCTGTTGCTTGCTTTTATCCACTGCTGCTTACGTTTTTTTACTTTTTTGTTGGATGCTTCAGAACATTTTCTTGCATGAAACATAATTTATTTCAAAAATTATTATTTTTATTAAATTTAGCATTTTTCATATCATTTTATTCGATTTATTTACTCTGTTGTATAAACTATTTCAGATTTAATCCCTCCGAATCCTAAAAGTTTATATAAGTTGGTGGTTTGATGGACTACAAATATTGATTTAAGATTTGTTGGAAAGAGTTAACGCATATCAACAAACTACCGAATTTCTCGAGAAAGAGTTCTGAACTTCATTTGTGTTCTTTTTCTTTTACAAATTATTTCTACTTTTTTTGTATTTGATTTTTCCCTCTTTCTTCTCTTGCAATTCCACGTCAGAATTGCAAACATGACAAACGCTAACTCTTCTCTTTTCTGGCTAAATATGATCAATAATACTTCTATTGTTTAGAAACTAAGCTGGGGTTGTGCCAGATATTTACTTTTACCATGGAAGCAAAGGAAATATACAACTATTTTTACACCCTTTAACTTTTTGTGTGAAAAGAAATTCTTAACACAACACCCAATATATAATTTCCTTCGGGATTTCAAATGCAAAGAATATATTTTTATAAATATTAAATTTAAAAATTGATACTTTCTATCTTTTTTTAAAATTAGAAACACTCTGATTCAGAAGTTTGGCTTTATGTGGCGCTTTTTCCCTTAAGAAACGTATTTCTACTTATTTTACACCAATAGAAAAGAATATCAGAAATGAAAAAGAAGAGAAAGAAAAATGGAAACGATCTTTATTTTATTAATTTGTTACACTAATTCTTAATTTACAACTCTTTTTACATGACTTCTTACATTATGCCATATTCCCTTTTTCCAGCAATTCAACTTTCAATTAAGGCAGTTTTCATCAATATATTTTGCATAGTGTCTTCCTTTTCTTCTTCCTTTTCTCTAAGATTCGGATAAAAGACTTCTGAGTATACTTGAATACGTGTAAGTGTATATACACTAATACTCAACCATCTGGGAAAGTATTAAAGTTATTTATCATTACATACATTATATGAAGTTTAAAAATATGTAGTATATAAGAGAAAATAGAAATATTCTGTTTTAGTTTTCCACACACATTTTCTCTAATAATCTTAAGAGGAAATACAATTTAAGTCTTCTTTAAGATGTTTGATTATAAAGTGTACCTAACGATTATAAATAAATATCGTTCACAAAACATTAAGAATAAGTTTCAGTTAATGTTTAATTCCACTTTTTCATTCTTCTTTCTTTTGTATTGTAAGAAATAAGGATAAATACAGAAGATATGGAACAACTCAAATTCTCCTTATAGAATATCTTTAATACTATAATTTAAATTTTATGTGTCTATTTGTAAAGTAAACAATCCATCTGATACTTAAACTGTATTTAGAATTATCAATTATTCTACTAAATTCAGAATTTAAATAATATACCGACCTCTAGAAGTTAAGATACTACCAAATTTTACACTCACAGAAAATAATGAAACCTATGGTCAAAATATGTTTTATATGAATAATCATAAATACTTTTAACAATAGCTTTGAAAATAATTATACACATCCCTATATTTTCAAGAAATTGACACTTATATAGAAGTTGCAGAAAGTAGATCACTGTACAGAATATATATATGTACATAATAGTTTAATGTGAATAGGAAGCTAAAAGTGTATGAAAAAATTTATAAGGGCCACTTAAATTATATAAAACTTAGTACAATACATAATACAAAGCTTCGTTGTAATAATATGCATTCAAATAAAAAAAATACCTTACATTTCCTATTCATTACCATAAACAGCTCCCATTTTGGAACACTGAGTTGCTGTAAGTTAATAAAATTTATAAAATATTATGGACTATCATATTATTTACGACAGCAACAACAGATGATTTCGTAAATTTTTAAATCAATGTAAAAATAAAATTTAAATAAAGAAGTTGTTCTCATATGTATAACTATATATATACATTCAATTTTCCGTTCACTGCTCTTGCTAACTGTATCATATGTCATACAAACAGAAAATTAATTACTATGGTAATTTCTTTTCTTACATTAATGCTTATATTTCATACATCCCATTATAATAATTAAAAAATATTAATCTAGAAAGCTATTATATAGTTTAAACAGTTATTTCATACAGAAACAAAATGTTTATTTAAAGCAAAAGTCGAATGCAATTCAAGGAATGTTGCTCAAAAAATAATAAATTAGAATGTAATATATTCCCACTGAAAGTTTGAAACTTTTACAGTTATTATGATGCCAGATTTCTCAAATGAATCTTCATAATTTTTTAAGGTTTTTTTTAAAACAAAATAATCAGTAAATATTCTGAAAAATAGGAGAAACGAAAGAATATTTAGGAGAAGACTTCCGGTTTCGAAATATCGACTACCAGAGTTTTTTATTTTTTTTTTTTTTTTTGAAATGATCATATATTAAAATTCTTATAACTTGTTTTCTGTGTAAATGGGAGATATTTTTTGAAAGAGGTATTTTAAGAAATAAATAGAATAAAATTCGGTATTCTTTTCAAAATTCGATTTTTGAGCCTAATCGAATATCATAACTATCTGCCGAGATTTGAAAATTCCTTATGAATCATTCCTTTAGTGTTGAATAAAAAGAGCATTTTCACTCAGGATTTGCTCATCGAGTTTTCTTGGGACGAGGTGTGTTAAGGATGTGTCAGAACGCACACTGTCTTGTTCATTCTTAGGATCGTATTGAAACGCCCAACTATTGTCTTTGGTTTTGACTCTCTTTTGAAAACATTGGGCCACACGTGACAAAATCCAACATTTCCTGCAACAACGCCGTACGGATGTCTTTGCGTTCAGGAATCAGAACAATTAGTAGCAATTTTGTGCAAACTTAACATATTTTCAATTCATCCGCAATGATAAGGTAGATTGCGTTTTTAGGCAGTTTATTATACTGGCAATTAATCATGCAGATGTGGTGAATTTGTTGTGATTATTAACGCTTAAATGCAATTACTGATCCCGATCGCTATCCCATAATATGCACCTATAGCTCCAATTAATTTTTGAATAGTTAGACCATCTATTTTATGACTTTGTCAAGCCTTATTGTCCGTTTCCTATTTCCCCTACATACATTCCAAAAACGGTTTTAATCACCTCTTTAGGTTTGTATAAATACAGACGTATGTGCACCATTGGTCCTTGGAATACTATTCAAGGTTTCGTGGATAGCATTTTCTGTGAACTAGAATTTTGTTCAGCATATCCAGACTATATTTTACTCGCTTCATCCGACGAAAACCAGCTCAAAATTTAAAAACTTTGTTAGAATGTCTACTCATTCGCGTAATAATAATCAGTCCACACGACTTCATCTATGGACGATCCGATCTTGCATATTTAGGGTTTCATATATCTGCCCGGAATAAACGCCTTTAACTAATAAGGTAGAAACTGTTCAACGTTATTCCTTGGCAGAAATGGTAGATAAATTATGGAGAATCATGAGGATTATTAAATTTTACCACAGATTCATCGAAAATGTCTTAGTAGCACAAGTTCCGTTATGATTTCGTCAAATCTGAAAAGCGCAAGGATAAATCGAAGATAGAATAGAATAAATATAACATGCAATCATCTGAGAATTGTAAGCATGCCTTGTGTAATGCCGCTTAATTAGCATTTTACAACTATTCAGCTTTAATATCTTTGAATAGTCAGATATAACTATAGGTGCAGTTTTGCAGCAAAGTTCTAATGATGTATTAGTACCTTTAGCATTTATTTCATGGAATACAAAATACTCGGACCAAATTTACAGTACATATGATAGGAAACTATTGGCCATTTCTTCAGAAATACGACACTTAAGACACATGTTGTATGGTCACGGATTCACAGATTTTACGGATCGCAAAACCCTTATTTATTTATTCTAAAAATCTGGTAAGAAGCATTATCCTTCCAACAGTATCTTGCTGTATTTATAAGTCAATTCACCACCACAGTACGTCATGTAGTTGATGGCACCAATATCGTTGCAGACGCTTTACCGCGTATTTCAGGGATAAGTTTTCTTGGTGTGAGCTTATAAAAATGGCATAGAACAATTAACAAATGATGAGCTATAGTCCTTACTTAAATGTCACAAGAACAATTTTTTTAGCTTCTTCATATTGATGATGAATTCACATTGCATTGTAATCTCTCAGCCAGTAAATTTGCACCATACGTATCACATGAATTGAGGAAACAGGTATGCACTTTTTATCATATCCTGGAAATAAATGTACATTAAATTTATTGATATCCTGATTTGTCTGGAAAAATATGTTTAAGGACATAGCATAATGGTGTAAAAGATTGCTTAGCGTGTCAAAAGTTTGAGGTGAAAAAACTAAAAAAAGCAGCTTAAGGATCCTTTTAATCTGTGGATACATGATACATATAGATGTTGTCGGACCATTGTCCCCATCTAGGAACAATAGGTATATACTTACTTGCAATGATTTATTCATCAGTTCGGTTAAGAAGTTACCGTTACTATTCAAGTAGCACCGACTGTAGCATAGGCTTTCCTATAGCATTTCCTATAGCTTCTTAAGCATTTACAAAGTCTGAATTAACTCAATACGAGTTTCTGGCATAACTCAGATGTCATGCAACAACATCAATTTGAAGGGGTAATTAGATGCATATACTGCCTTCAGTTAACTCGGATCAGATGGTTGAGAAAATCTAAGATAGCTCAAAATTTTAAATTCTATTTATTTAAAATGGAACTAAAGAAGTTGATTTAAATGTGAGTTTTTGGATACAGCATGTCTCATAAATTGTAGAAAATTCCAGTAAATTAATAAAAAACCATGATGGTCACTGATGAGGCCTAGGATTATATGGTTTGATTATCGATTGAGCAAAGGGATACCTGATGTTGCAAGTGAGAGGTTGGTGTAAATACCCATACTGGAACAGCACAAGCAGAATTCCTAAAATTTGCATTACTGTGCGTATGCAGTAGACATTAATTGATTATTAAATCAAGAATGGCATCCTAAATGGCAATATATATATATATATCCATGGACAGGATTATAATCCACTGACACTGTGATCAATTTGAGAGAATCCGAAAATTACAGCCACAAGAAAATACCTTTTAGGCTGTACGCAGCTCAGAATCTTAGTGAATGTTAAGGAAAATTCCTCTACTCCATGGATATTTTATGTACCATTATTGCAAGAGAAATGTCAATGTATGCCATTACGATGAGCCTAAGTCCTTATATTTAAAGACTATACGCAAGTTGGCCCCTTGTGTGTCTCTTCTAAAATATAATACAGAAATACCCTTTTATGTTGGGCATAAGAGCAAATAGATTAGATCAAGCAAATATGGACTTTCATATAACTAGATAGTTCGTGGTTACTTTGAAGAATTATTCAGGTGCCACACAATGTTTAAATTAGAAGACACTGGATATCAGCATAATACTGTTGAAAGTATAGTTATTGAGGAGAGGTAAAATTGAGAATAGGGTTGAAACATCTTGGGTAATTTTTATATGCTTCATGAAGAGACTCTGGCCTCTGAGAAATACTATGGCGAGATTCTTACAACATATATTGTAACATATAATAATGCTTTAAGCTATGATTTCATTCAAATGGATGGTAGTGCTCGATAACACTAAACTATGCTGTTTGAATATCTTAAGGATATTTCACTGGAACAAATAAAAATTAGTTAGTTCTATATTTATATTTTAACGCAATAGAGCAATAGACTACATCGGTAGGCAATTGGATGCCTCATGGTCTCCTTCGAGATCATTAAATGACCTTGAATCTGAGTCGATTTTTTTCTCTTAATTTTTTGTACGAAGTAATTTAATAGAGGAAAAATCGATGAAAGTAATGCACTGCAAGTAGTAGTGAATACATTCCATATTGCCATTTGCTTAATTTTTTTCACAAAAGTCTATTATGTACTTCTTTTAATGAAAAAGTGGAGTTTGCGAAAAAATATTTTTTATTTAAAAGACATGTTTGATTTTAAAATTTTGTAACTTTCAACGATAATCTTTAAAGAAAAAATCTTTTGCACTGTTATACGATTATCTGTATTTAAATTAGTCTGAAAAGACTAGTTTTATTGTTACTTTTGTATGGTTGAGAACTGAAGCTGTTAAGATTTCTCATAAAATAAAATTAACAATTTTGTCGTTTTCTTAAGTTTTCTTAAGCAATTTTCTTTGATAAATAACATTTATTGATTTAATACTAGTTGATAAAACCTGTTTTCAAGAAGTATTGCTTTATCACGTGAATATTTTCTTTTATAGAAGTTACATTGTGATAAAATGTAACTTTCTTATAAACAAAAAAAAAATGCATTTTTATATCCATAAAAAGGTGAAGCCCTCAAATTCCCTTTCTTTAAATATATATATTTCTTAAAAATCCCTTATATATCTAATTTAAAAAAAAGACTTGTAAAAGTTGGCTAAATGAAGACTATAGCTTCTGTACATTTTTTTAAAGAAAAATAACATTTATTCTGAACCTACAGTGTAGCTAATGATAACATCTTGAATTATTTAACACAATGAAAGATTCTATCAACTTTCGCAAAAAAAAAAAAAAAAATGCATTTCTTTTTCAAATAATATTTGAGCACAATTATTAGAAGTTAATTTGAAGTAATGTATATATACTGATTTTCCCACATCTCTTCAAAAAATAATTTTCGTAATATTTCGCGCTTCATTTTTTTCGTCATTTAAAGTAATTTCTTTCAAAAATAAATCATTCGCATATGCCTGAAAATGATAAAGAAA
>BMAW01010413.1:0-15387 GCA_019974015.1 Nephila pilipes
AAGTCCGCATGTGGGAATAAATTTAGTCAGATGAAATGCAAAATTTTATGGGGGTTGTAAATTAAAATAGTTATTGCAGGATTGATAGGGATAAGCGTGAGTGCCATCATTATGGGCAAATAGGAGTTGGGCTTGAATTAAGGGGGTTTCATGATCAATTAATGTATTGTAGAAATTTCTCGATCAGTAAGTAAATAAGAACAACTCCTCTCCTGAAAGGAAGGGAGTTGTAAAACTCTTCAAACATCATTTTCTTCCATAATGTTTAACACCACACCTTTTATAACAATTTATTTTTTCAAACTACTGCCACTATTTTTAGTACAAAATTTTAACGTTATTAATATACACCAAATTCTCAAGTTGCCATAATAAAATCGTAAGAAAAATATCGAAAAGCTTAAAAAAAATTCTATCTTTTTATATCGTCTTTTCTGCTCCGTTCTTCGGAACAACTTATTCTACTTTTATTTTTCCTCCTCTCTTACTGAAAAAAAAAAAACAAAAACAATCCAATTGTATAAAGCCTGTCCAGAATGGTACTCAAGAAGATATCTGATTGTTTCTATTTAGCCACGAGATTATGCGGAAAAACTTACACTTTTCATACACTGGACTTTCAGGTCAGAAGAAGGTTAATTCGATGCAGATGAATTTTCTGATTATAAACTAATAGAGAACACTTATTAATTTTATTACCACTGCAAGGCCAGATATATCAAATGAATTTGAAATTATTATCTGAAGTGACAATCTTTCTTCTGCTGAAGTGTCACTTGGTTTAACTTTCCTTTTTAAATCATAGCGATTTTCTCGTGGAGAGTCATTACAAATCTTTTTGAGACTGATAAGATAATCATTAAGATAGATTAGAATTATTATTATGACCAGTAGATGGCGTCGTACTTGCCACATTTAATCGGAACAAAAACTTTCTAGTTCAACTTCCTTTGTTCCTGGACTATTTAATTGGTGCGATGGAAAAATTTGTAGAAAATGACCCGTCAGTAAAAAATACTGAAAATGAATTAACTAACATATCTAATCCTAACAGCGAAAATAATACTATTTGTCAGTGAAAAGAGAGAGAACAAACAAAAGAGCTTGTCACCATTTACAGTACATTCGCCGTATGCTCTCTGTGGTTATTTTTAAATAAGAAAGAGGTTTTGGATTTTAAACCCACTCGCCATAGGTTAAATATTTACTTCATAAACGTAACAAAATACCAGTTATTACATAGTCGGGATGATTATGTGTCGATGCTTCAAACAAGCTGAAAGAATCTGATCTGTATCTCATCTCCCTCCTTTCAGAGAGAGTACCATGTTAAATAAATTGCATTTATTTTGACGAGCTTCTTTCACTAGAATTATGAATTTGTGATTTATAATAATATTTTATTTAAAATAGTGTTTGTAATGAAGGGGGGAGAATTTATAATCTCTGGATGTGAATTTCCAATACGACTGGTGGCTTCGAATGGGGTGACTGGAATGACCAAGGATGTGCTGCAGACACGATTCCTGAATAGAGTCTTTTTACGATTGTAATTCGAATCGGCAAGATGGGACCTGCAATACTTGGCTGAATACAAGGAAGAAACAGCTTTTCGGATTACAGATGGCGCTGCTCATCCATTGATTTGGATATCAGTCTCAAAAAACAGCACTCTTCAAGGCTATCTCTGAAAACTTTCCCCAACCCTGCTGATGCATACGGATTACGACCATGGAAATGTTAAACGACTTGCAAAATGAAATGGAATTCAAAGATGACTCAAGATCAACCATCTCTCCCATATCTTCCATCTCTTCCATATCAACCAGTTCAATGGACCCTAGCTCTACCTGTGAAAGAAAACAGAAGATTGAATCAAATATCCAAGTCTATACATGTGTACGTCAAGTTACCAAACGTGAACTTGCCCAAAACTTCTCTATTCACAATGAGTATGAACACCCAGAATATAAAAGCCTCAAGAATCCAATCAGGTTATTCACTAAAGAATTAAAACGACTCGAGGGTGAGTATGCTTTCTCAGCGCCTTGCGTAACTGCTAGCTGCCCTGTTCATCACACCCCTAATATCTCACCTAGTATTAAATCAAATAAAAGTAATGACAACAACTCTGACGGTTTTGTTACACCACCTATAAGAAAAACTGCCAGGAAATTAGCTTTAACTAATAACTCGCAAATTGAAATTAAAACCAAAAATAAATACCTAAAACTTTCTACCATTGAGATTAATCAAAGTTCTGTAAATTCAACCCAATCTAACTCAGAAAATAATACCAACAAAAATAAGAATCTCCCTCCCCCTAGTAATGCTTAAAATAAGCCAAAACTGTAGACAACACTTAAAAGAACTAACTTCGAATATTCCCATTTTACGTACACGCCTTTCCGGTGAATACATTAAAGTGTACACAAATAACTTTGAAGAATATCGTTCACTAAACAATGTTCTAACTACTAAACCCTACGAATACTATGTAATTGAACCGAAAATCTCGCATGCTTTGAAAATAGTTATAAAAGGTCTACCAAGAAATACTGATGCTAAAGATATTCATGAACTTGAACTCGGCATTAACCCTACAAAAGTTAACCAATTAATCAACAGGCGAATGAAGCTCCCCTACCGGTCGACATGGTCACACTACCAAGAAACGAAACAAATCAAAAAATCTTTGATCTTACTAAAATTTGCTATATGTAAATTACAATAGATAACTACAAAAATAATACAACCACTCAATGTTTTAATTGTAATAAATTTAATCACAGCGCATAAAACTGCCATATGCATCCGAGATGTATTAAATGTTCCGGTGCACACCCCATTCGCGATTGTCAAATTCAAAACAAAATCTAAGAAATCACCTATATTAACTGTAACGAAAAAGGACATTCTGCCTCCTACAAAGATTGCAAACTCTTCCTTAAACCATCTAAAAACAATAATATTCCACTGAAAAAAAAACCATCAGAGAAAATTTCGCTTTCGCTCAAGCATTAACTTCTTCTCAACAGAGGGCGCGCAGCCTACCACTGAAACTCGCAAAAATACACCTCATTATTAGAATCAAAATAAAAACCATAATCCAGTGAACAACATTATGCAAGCAATTGAACAACTGAAAGAACTTGCAGAAATTTTCGCACTAGTACCAGTTATTTTAACTAATTAACATAAAATTAAATCAGCTAAAAATAACACTGCAAAGATAACGGCAATCATCCAAGCTTTAATGTTAAATGATGAATAATTACACCACTTTCACTCTTGCAAATTATACTTGTATATATCATAAATTAAATCTTTTTCCATCTTTCCTTTTGCATTTCCAATAAAAATTAAAATGTTTTTCAATCATTTTAATTCAAAAAGGGCAACCAATAGCAGTTTCAGCGCTACTCTCCTCTCAACCAATGAAAATTCTGTACCCCAGGTTTTCATCAAACTATTTTTATTTTTGGACTTTACCATCAAAAATGAAAACTCCATTCTTCCAAAGCAACTTCTATATACAAGATTTGGGCTTGAAGAGCGCTATGCGCTCTAGGCGCCCATAGAATCATCAACGTCAACGTGTGTATACTGGGTCCATATCTCTCCAACTCTTTGGAAATTGTGTGCGCTCTTTTCTTCTAGGGTGTTGATAAGGAAATAGCATTGTTATCAGCAAGCTAAAAATAAAACAAAGTAATTTACACAGATTTAATTACATATTAATAAAAAGGGGCTACATATGAAGAAGTGAGTTTTTCTGTTCTATTGGATGAACTGTTCTCGTTCAATTTTAAAGAAATATTCCTTAACCTGTTCTGTGATCCTCTTGTTCTTTAAATTCCTCGAGCAAAGCCTCAAAGATATTCTAATGAATTTAACTTAATACTTATTACATGTTATTATTTTACACAATTTAGGGAAAATTAATCAGTTGAATTTTAGAAAAATAAACACGATTTTTTTTTTACTAAGATAATACTGACTAAAACATTATTTTCTAATTTTAGCGAAAGTTAGTGCAAAGAAAGTATTTGGGTATTTTCTCAATATGAGTATTCTTTATATACGAATATATTCGAAATAAATAAGTAAATTGAAGTAAAGGTTGGTAAAAACGGATTTGAAATCGGTTTATATTATGTAGTGTACTGTAAATTTTAGGCAAAAGCATTTAATATTTTCACAGGAAAATATTAATTAAAAAATCTGCTTCTAATATCTTATTATCCAAAGCGTAAGAAATTATACACTTGCTAAAACACACAAAATTATATTGTAATACGTTTTATTTTAGTTTGCAGAATATCTGCAAAAAATTAATTAAGGTCTCTTATCAAAACGTCTTTTAATCTCTGTGGAAAGAGCTCGTTTGGAGTTTTTCACCTTCACTTAGTTCTGATGCCATTTCATCTAGTTCTTTCGTTCTGTTTGCATTCTAATTAAAGGAGTTGAATAGAGCAAGCTGATTTTTGTTGCCTTCTTTGATCTTTGCACAGGCTCCAATTTGATTTTCAATTTCTCGTCTTCTGATGCAGTGGGTGTGGTAGCCTTCAGAGAGAGATGGTGAAGATGATCTTGATTCGTCGCTATGTTCCATATCCAGATTGTCGAAATTCGAAGCCATGGTCGGTGAAGGGTTTTAAGGAAATTTTGGAGGGTTCCCTCGCAAGATAGTACTGAAAAGTGCTGCTTAGGTATTTACGTTGCAGTCAGTGAAATTTCAGATGAACAGAACAACAGATTATTACTACTTCTTTGTTCGCTTCGCTTACCTCCGTACTCACTTCCGCATTCCAATGTGACCACACCTGTATTTGGGAAAGTAGATTGGCTCAAGTTTTCAGGTGAGCACTATTCAAGGCAAAGTGCTCGTAGGTTGATGTGTCTGTTCGGGAAACCGTGTGAGAGGGGGGAAAGGGTGTGTGTCGCTAGCCCTGTTCGTCAAAAAGGAATTTTGGCCACTAGTTAAGGAGGGTTTTCGGTGCCTATTTGCTGGTTTTTAATTACGAGAGCAGGCAGCGATTAAGAGAAAAATACTGGCAATATCTTGAGGCTTCTTTAGTGGCTTATAACCTTCCATAACACTCGTATTATAGAATGTTATATTTCTTGGAAGGCAGAGAAGAGAAGCCATCTCCTAATACTTCGAAACAGCAGAGAATAGGTTTGGAGGACCGCTGACTCTGGTACACTCTCTATTTTAGATAAATTGGTTGGAAAGAAAAGGTCGTTCTTTTGATCCCCATGTGCAAATTAACACTAGAATTCGTATTTTCTAAATTATTCGAAATTTTGCTTGCTTTTCAGACTGACGACTTTTTAAATCACCGGTTGATTTTATCCAAAAACTCCATTTACATACTTGCTTGACATCATCAAATTAATTTATTTCGAGTTATCACAGCACATTTGAACAGAGAATAATATTCGCTACTTAATTTCAAAACATTATACCAGGGTCATTACTCGCGTAAGGCAGTTACTTCACTGAGGTAGAGAGCGTCTTGTAAGGAGCGAGTAGTACCTTCTACTCTCTAGTTTTAACACCTCATACACAGCTACATATCTTTCCTGTATTATTTGTAAAAATGTTACGCGTTATAAATTTTATATCAGACTTGAAAATAGCTAAATCAAAATGTGTGCAATTTGAGATCAAAATCGTTTGTAATGCAACTCAAACTCCATTTAAAGAAAAAGAGAAGTTAAAGTATTAATTTATTAGATTCCTACATTGTAAGTTTTTTTCGAATTTGCATTTTGTTTCAAGAAAATTAGCAATACTGAATCATTAAGGTATGAGAACCAACAGTTTTTATTTGTAAACACAAAAAAAAATGCATTTTTTTTTGCTTATAAAGATTTTTATAAAATTCAACATATAACACTTTAAAAAATTTTTAGGAATTAAATAATATCAGTAACAAGTATGGCTTTTTTTTAAAAATCGAACTTATTTTAAAAATCATTGTGCGGATATTGCTTAAAATTTCACCAAAATTTACAAGATGAATATCGTGATAATATTCAATTGTTTTTATTTTTATTTTAATTCATTTTTACTATTATTATTTAGAATTCTTGATTGAAAATTAAACAAATATTATAATAGTATTCACAGTTTTCTATCTTTTTTGGTTTTCTTCAACGCCCGATTAATGTAGTAAAACATTCTCGGATATGTCATCGAATATTTTGAATAACTAATTATAACATCAAATAAAACAATAATATGGTAAATATCTTTATTTGTACACGTCTATTTGTAAATTATCGCGCAAAATACTCCTTACAGTAAAAGCAGAATACTGAAACAGAAGAAATTTAATAGCAAAAAAATTAATACACTGTTACGAAAATTCTTGTCTGCGTGTCACGAGTGAAATCAGTGCAACATACGGAGGGTATTGGCAAAGGGCGCTTTATTTTCATAATCAACGACAAGGTGAAAACAGGCTGCAAAAATTGGAAAAAATTAACCGCACAATCAGGAAAATCATCATCTGCACAGATAAGCGAAACAACAGGAACAAAGACAGCACTTGCACAGAAAAGCAAAACAGACATAAAATAGAACTTTCAATAACGTTCAGCTCACAAGCTTAGTAGTTCGCAGAACGGATGAACCTCTGAAGTATTATTTTTTGCATAAAAAACAGACTCCAAAGGCACACTGCTTCATCTCAGGACCTCAGCGTATTTATAGCTGTTCCAGCTAGCTGTTCTTAGGGAAATAGCTATACAGTTAATAGCAAATAGTTACAGCTGTTCACAAGGAAAATTCAGGAAAAGGCCATAACTTTTAGCCTAATCGAATTTTCGTCAAGATTACAACCCTTTCGGGAACCTCCATTGTGTCGCCAGATTTCTCGTCAAGTCACCAAATTAGTCTTCAAATCCGGTAGCCAAGATTAAGGGGTCATTGCTTAAACTTTCTTTGTGTTCAACAAAATTTCTTTTAATGGCTCTCCTCTTTTATAAGAGGGACTTTGCTGGGAAATATCATCGCAGATTCATTCCTCATCTTCAAAGACTGTCTTCCCAACATTCTCATGACATACGATCATGATCAGTTCTCCCCCCCCCCGAAAATTAGCACGCACAAACACGACGAGAGCTTATCGCTCTTCACTAGCAAAGTACAGTACAGATGGCGCGGTGATCGCACATGCATATCAACATAAGCTAATGAATGGGATCCCTATCCGGCCTGACTGAATATTAGATCAAATATACTTTTAGGAAGATTGAGCCGGGTCAAACAGGTGAATACCGAACGAATGCTCGAATCATTTCCTATTGCAACATGTATTTATGCGCTTCAAGAAATTTAAAATATAACAATTATTTTCCGTTTATTCGTTGAGCCGCAATAAACTTCTTGAAGAGCCGCTATTTGGGCACCGTAGGTACAAGCTTCATCCTGTAAATCATTACTACGACTGATACGATACGATGCTTTAAAGTATTATCATTAATTTTTTTTTTAATAAAGTTCTTACAAGTCATTTTTCTGTTCTTTAACTTGTCACAATTATTTTTAAATCACTCACCATATTTTTAATGTAAAGTTGGATGATTTGTTTCTAAATTTTTTTTTTTTCAATTTTGAGGGATTTAAACAGATGAATAGTATATAATTTTCGTAGAATGCAGACAAAATTACATTCTAATTGTGAAATTTACTGCACTATCTAAACAATATATTGAAGTACAGAATTTTAAATTACATTCCCTGATAACAGATTGAACTAAAGCGTAAAACAGAATTGTTAAGGAAATATTCAATAAAATGCATTTATAAAAAGATTATGAATATATCTTAGAAGCAATGTTTAATCTAACATTTCAGTATATTTCGAAAAAAATCGTGCATTCAAATTTTCATCATCGTTTACATAATAAAAATGTCTGTGAATCCCTAGAGTAGTTCTTGACATGAATGAAATAACAATTTAATAAAAGTAAATCGTAGTAAAAAAAAATAAACAAACGCTTCTAAAAGATTGGAGAATTTCAATAAATAATAATTCATTTAGATGAATAAAAAAAAAATCAAAGAATTTTAGACATTTTTCATTTTTAATACACCACTTTTTTAGTAACAAAATTTATTTGAAATGAGTATTATAGTATAATCGTGACAAGTGAACTCTCTCTCCACTCCATTACAAACCAATTTAATTTTCTAGAAATAGAAGAGAGCAACATGGAGACTACTGATGTAGACCCTCCAATCAATCCAAAAACTTCCCCCATTGTCCTCACCAAGGTTAATAATCCCAACGAACTCATTAAAAAATTCAATAATATTTCAAAAGAAAAAATTATAGGAAAATTAACGGCCTTAGTTATGAATTTGATGAGTTGGGTTATCTTATGGTTGATAAAATCCTCCTCTTCGAATGCAGATTTAATGTCAGCCGTATCCGTGTTCGACGGTAGACCGCGGACGACCACCTTAATGGGACGTTGCTCTTTTAACATAAAGGATTTAAATTCTACTCCCGACTGCTGGAAAAACGCAGTTAGGGTCCGGTACTCGTCCGCAGTTCCAACCGTGACTTTAAAAAATCTACCGGTTAGCTTGGACTGAACTGAAGGGGCCTTGAGTTTGGCCAAAGTAATGAGTGTCTTCCAATCCCCCTTCGGGCTAACGAAAAAGGGGGGGATTTTTGGACTCTTAGGGGGGTTGCAGCCACCACCGGATCTAGAGAGTTGATGTCGACGTCAGGATTTGCGTCGATATGCATCGTTTCTGCAATTTGAACATTCGGGTTGGCCTTAGGTGCCTTCCTCGTCAGATGTTTGGGAGGAGAGATGAATCCCTCACTATCCCTGGTTCTTTTTGTTGATTTTTTCCCTTGGGGGGCAGACTCAGGTCTGTCTTGTCTCAAGGGAGTAGAAACAACTTTGGGAACGGCTTCCTCCTGGTTTTTGGCCAGATTTTTGTGATTTTCGACCAACTGGTCAAGTTCCTTTTCACTCGCAGGGAGTTTGAATAGTGGGATATTGCCCATTTGAGAGAGAACTTTGTCAAGATTCTCACCTGATTTTCTGAGTTCCTCGTGAACCCTTAGGAATTCCGGGTCGTCTTTCTTGGTAGTTCCAAGCTTCCGAGCCCAGGCAGCATATGCGTTCCGTCCTTGGATTGCTCTTCTTGTCAAGGAAAAATTTTCCGCGAAGAACTCGCTGTAGATTTTGCTTGAAGGAGAAGCTGGTAAGGCCGCACCTTGGTCAGAATTAGTATTTAGTTTAGTATTTTCTATGGATTGCTCCATGGCTTCGTCAGTCCTATCGGACCAGTTTGTCAGCGCGTCCATCATCGATGAAGGCTCAGACGAGAATCAAACCTTAAAGTATTCCCCACTACCGCAGACTCCCATAGAAGCATCCAAAAACACATTGCAGAAAATAATCTTGAATCACACACATATGAACTGCCTGGCCAAAAACTGGCTAAATTTGTAATTAGAGGCCTCCCCACTGATACAGACCCCACCACTATTATTTCAGAACTTGGTAGTTTCGGCTGGAAGGTTGAAACTTGCCATGTGATGAAAAGCCGCAAAACCAACTTAGCGATGCCACTTTTCTTAATCCAAGTACCCAAGAGCCCTAAAAATGCTGAAATCTTCAGCATCGATCACTTGGGATACCTTAAAATAAAAATAGAGCCCTTAAAAAAAGAATCCTTCCCAACCAATGCTATCGATGCCAAAGTTTCTACCATCATAGCAAATTCTGCTCCAGATTCCCACGATGTCTTAAATGCGGAGAAGCACACTTCTCCAGTCAATGTACTAAATCAAAAGAAACACCGGCCAAATGCTGCAATTGTGGTGGACCCCACACCGCTAATTTCACAGAGTGTCCAAAAAATTCCTTGAATTTTAAACCTTCTCCTCCCCCTGCAGTTAATGCATGGGAAGAAAGAGCAAAAAAACGTGCCGCAGCTCTGGCTGAAACCACTGAGCCACAAACAACAGAAAACAACACTCCCACTGCACCGCCTACACAAACAACCACACCTGCCACAGTTCCCGACACTGAGACTACTCCTGAAAACTCAGGCTCCTTCGCAAGTGACTTTAAAGACTTACTCGGTCTTTTTAATCCTTCAAAAATCCTACTTTCAATTAATTTATTAAAATCACTAAGCCAAGATTTAAAAAAAAATAATGATGCTCTCAAAAAATTTGAAATCATTTTTGAGTGCATACCAAAAATACTTGACATTTGGGCTTAATTTTCAATTCTACAAACAATATCCCTCTCCCCCCTTACAATAGTCAGTTGGAATGCAAACGGCATTCGCCAAAAAATAGACGAACTTAAAAAATTTATTGAGCATCAGAACCCTGACATAATTAGATTACAAGAAACTCACCTCAACCCTCCCGATACTCTCAAAATTCCTAATTACACAGTCTACCGTTCCGACCGCCTCACACACAGAGGTGGCGGTACAGCTTTACTCATTAAAAACTCAATTCCCCATCATTTAATCATAAAAAATACACCCACCTCAGAAAACACTACTCTAAACATCGAAACAATTAATAACAGAAAAATCACAATATCTACCATTTATCACCCCCCACAAAATATAATTAATAAAATTGACCTGGCTAACATTCTTGAAAATTGTTCTCAAGGAATTTTGTTTGGTGACTTCAATGCCAAACACCCCTCTTGGAATAGAGGAAGAGCAAACAGGAACGGTCACGCCATCTATGATCTGATTACGGACAAAAAAATTTTAATTTCTGCTCCAGACTCCCCCACCCATTTCCCTTATAACAGCCACACAAACTGTATCATCGACTTTGGTATCCTTAAAAATATCATTAATTGCAATTGTGATAGCTTGACAGAACTGTCCAGCGACCACAATCCAATTATTTTCGAAATTTTCATCGATAATATCTTACCCACCCAACAAAACTAACTACAACAAATTGGTCCAAATTTAATTCCACGATTTCTGAATTGCTCAGCGGTAACCCACCTATCAATAACATTTCAGACATCAATTTCTCTATCCATAATTTTACACAAAAAATGCAAGATGCTATCCAAACATCTATCAGCCAAAAAAACATTTCTACCCCCCACCTCCGCCTACCTCCTTACATACTCGATCTCATAAAAGAAAAAAACAGAATTAAAAAAATTTGGCAACATTACAGATTTCCTCCCTTTAAACAGGAGGTCAACAGAATCCAAAGATTAATCAGAAAACACATTAATATTTTTAAAAATAAAAAATGGGCTAAACTACTCAGCGAATTAAACACTCAAGACAATAGCCTTTTCGAAATGAACAAAAAACTAACTCGTAAATTCCAACCCATCCCCCCCCTCAGTGGCAATTCAGGAATCGTCTATTCAGATAAAGAAAAGGCCGACTTGTTTGCTATCTCCCTTGAAAACTCTTTTCAGGAAAACCCTACTCCATATGACGATGATCACATCGAGCATGTTGAACACATTGTCGAAAACTACATCTCCAATTTTGAAAACATTCCATTCACACCTCCCCCCGCGAGGTCATTCAAATCATTAAAAAACTCCGTAACAGAAAGGCCCCTGGACAGGATGGCATTCACAACAAAGCGTTCAAATCTCTCCCCATCCACTCGTGTTTGATCTTTTTTAGAGTACCAGTCTTAAGAAGTTTAAGTCATTTTACTCTGTATAAGTGAAATAAAGAGGGGACACACAGGTGTCTAAAGTGACGATTGCTTCGAGGAAGAAGCAACGGTGATAAAGTGCAAGGGTGACGGCTTGATAGACTAAGTAGAGCAAAAAGCTTTCCGAAGTCCGCCGGCCCGTGTGAGTGCATCGGTAGCGGCGTGTGATAGTTACCATCGGGCGATAGCCCTTTGGAACCCGCCGACCGGTAGAAAAGGGATTATTCGTGGGTGATGTGTAGTGAAGTTTTTATTTTATTTATTTATTTTCTTGCATCCTTTGAGCAAAGCTCTCTGGATTCTTGCAGTTCTCGTGAGTGAAGGAGACAGCTCTTTCGCTTCCGCTTGCCGGTAGCTCGCTGGCCGAGAGAAGGTGGTGGCTGGGAGGCGGAGATGTGCCGGCCAATCAGAGAGGTTCAGACTGTTCTTTGGTTGAGTGCCATCTGTTGAAGGATGTAGTCATCAAAAGTTAAAAATTTGGTGGGATGACTTGGGTGAAAACTGGGTGTTTTCGGGTGCCTCCTTGGATTAATGGTTTGTTGAGTATATTAATGGTAGGATTTTCATGATTTTCCAGAGAATTATAAAAGGAAGCTGCTAATTTTTTGATGAGGTGAGGAATGGATTCAATATTGAGTTCGTCGTGAAGTATTCTTCTTGGCATGAAAAAGGGTGCTCCAGTGATCATTCGGAGGGCTCTATTTTGGTTGATTTGTAATTTATTTATATTTTGTTGACTGGTATTTCCCCAAATAGTACAGGCGTATGATAGGATGGGCTGGAGGTATTGCAGGAAGATGATTCTCTTGCTTTTCAAGGAGAGTTTTGAGTTTCTCTTGAGCAAGGGTTGAAGATGACATAATTTAATTTTGAAGTTTTTGCAGATTTTTCTGATGTGGGAGTTGAAGTTGAGGTTTCGGTCCAAGATGATTCCAAGATAAATAGTTTCGGTGACCCATGGAATCGGGTTCCTGAAGAGTATTAGGGGGTCTGGGTTGTTATTGTTTCTTGTTTTTCCTTTTCGGAAGATTAGGGCTGCAGACTTGTCAGTATTGATTGCTATCCTCCATTTTTTGAACCAGGATTGGAGAGGTTTGAGGAATTTTTGGAGGTTTTTTATCGCTGCATCAGAGGTTCTATGTTGGGTAAGTAGGGCAGTGTCATCCGCAAAGAGGCAGATTTTTACTGAAGATGAAGTTGGGAAGTCGGCTGTGTACACAGCGTAGCAAAAAGCCGATAAAATCGCTCTTTGCGGACTTCCGGCTAGAATTTGGCCTTTTCTGGAGAGTTGAGAGAGGATTTTTACTTGGAATGTTCTTTTTTTCAAAAAACTATGAATGAGAAGGATCAGGTAGTCGGGAAACTGGAATTTGATGAGCTTATAGATGAGACCGTTATGCCACATCCTATCAAAAGCCTTTTGCACATCGAGGAATAATCCCACTGTGATGAGGTTGCTATTGTATCCATTGATGATGTGATCCGTGACACGGAGAAGCTGGTGTTGAGTAGAAGTATTTTTCCGAAAACCATGTTGCTGTGGGGGGATGATATTGTTGGTATCAGCGTGAATTTGGAGTCTTGTGAGGATAATTTTCTCGAGGATTTTAGCTATGGAAGGCAGAAGGCTGATTGGTGTGTAGTTTAATGGGAGCTGCTTGTCTTTTCCTGGCTTGGGAAGGACCGTGATTATGGCATTTTTCTATGTTGTCGGGAAGTACTGAAGTAGAAGGCATCTGTTCAAAATTTTTGTTAAATGGGTGATGGCGTTGATGGGTAGTGATTTAAGGACTATATTTTTTATGTTATCTTCCCCCGGAGCTTTTTTGCAGTCGCGTTTTAGGATGATATCTCAAATTTCTTCAGGAGACGTTAGTTGGATGTTGGGGGGGGGTCGAGGAACTCTGCTGTAGTATGATCTAATTTCTCTATTTACAATAGTGATTTGACGTTCGGAATAAGGAGAGCTATTTTCCTGAAAGGAATCTTCGAAAGCGTCCACAAATAGATTGGCTTTTTCCATGGTATTATAAACCAGGGCTCGATAACCAAGAAGGGGCGGGATGGAAGTTGGAGTTTTTTTCTTGAATCGGTTGATTATTTTGTAGAGAGTGTTATCTTCAGTTGTAGCTTCTTTTAATTTATTATTGAGTAGAACGTTTTTGAAGTTTTTTAAGATTCTTTGGATGAGTTTAGTTATTTTATTTAGTTCCTTCTTGATATTCGGGTCTCTGGTTTCCTGCCAGCGCTTTCGGAGGCGGTTCTTATTGCGGATGATAACTCTGATTGGCTCCTGTAGTGGGGTGGGAGAGTGGGTGATGAATTTGCTGACGCTTGATTGGTTGATAGAAGTTTGGATGGTTTCAAAGAAGTTTTTTACAGTGTTTTCAATTTCTTCTGTGCTGTTAATGATGGGATTTAATGGGATGTTTTCTTTTACTATTTCTTGGAATTTAGACCAATTGGTAAATTTAATGTAATTTCTCTTTGGAGGGATGAAGTTTTGGAGTTGGATTTGGAAAAATAGAGGGTGATGGTCACTTGAAAGTTCGTTTTTAACAGCAACTAGTATTTAGTAGTCCTTTTGTGATTCCGAAGTCTATTGTGCTGGGGAATTCTATTTTTTTTGCAGGAATTCTCGTGTGTTCGGTGGGAGCTATGATGTCCAATCCAAACGTTTGAGCAAATTCAAATAATTTTTTTCCCTGTGTATTTTGGTGGCGTCCATTGTTCCAGGTGTGGTGCTTTGCATTATAGTCTCCTATGGCTATGCAGACTTGCCTATTGCGGAAATTTTTTTGGAGGTCTGGGATGAAATCCTTACTTCTCGGAGGTCTATAAATGGAGCAGATGGTCACAGGTTGGGATCCAGTTTCAATGTTGATGGCTGTGATGTTCAGAGAATTCACATAAATATTGATTTCGTGGTGGGGGATGGATTTTTTTATGAGGATTGCCGTACTACCTCCTCTATGAGTAAGGCGATCGGTTCTATAGGAGATATAATTCGGGATATTGAAGGTATGGCAGGGTCGTAGGAAAGTCTCTTGTAGTGCGATAATATCGGGATCGTTTTCTTCTACAAAGTGGAGAAACTCTTCTTTTTTACTTGTTAACCCATTAGCATTCCAGCTAATTAGGAGTAGGGAGGTGTTTTTTAGTTGCGATCTATTGAATGTTATCGATTTCCAGGAGGGTCATTATTTCCGTGAAACGGTCAGCAGTGGATTTTCCGGATTTAGATATGGCAATATATTTTTTGAGGATCTGGAACATATGGACGCATTCAGGGTCTTTTAGCTGGGCGAAGGTATCGCTGATGCTTTCTGGTGCTTGAGTAGGTGACGTCGTAGCGGGAAGGGTCTTGACGGCTGCCGCGTAGGACGTTGGTGCGGTGTGGTTGTCGGGCGTGCGGTGCTAGCACCCGTTCTATTATCACATTTTTCTCTGAGGGTGTTACGAAGCTTCATCCTCTCCTCGGTAGCTTGCTTCTTTTTATCTTCTTTTTTTGGCCTATTGAGAGGATTCATAGGGCACATGATATGGTTCGCTGTGTGCTCACCTTGACAATGGGCGCAGGTTGGTGGGGAGTTGGCATCTTTGTCACAATCTCTTGTAAGGTGCGGGTTTCCGCATTTCAGGCATTTTGGGTTCCTAGTACAATAGTTACTAT
>BMAW01010413.1:30387-75655 GCA_019974015.1 Nephila pilipes
TCCCTTGGGATAATCTTAGCCTTTATTGTACTAACCTTCATATTTGAGAAGAAAGAATTCTTTGTTGTAATAAGCATTTATCCACTTGATTCAAATGAGAGCAAAAAAAATATAAGTTTGTTTTAAGAAGTAAAATATTACTGAGATAAATTCAAAGCAGATGTGTAGAGCAAAATTTCCTTTTTTAGAATTAGATAATTTTGTAGACAACTAAGCAGTAATAAGAAATTGAATAATTCACGGTTTGTCCCACACATTGCTGTTTTTATTGTAAAAAAAACAAATAAAATCCACGCACAATGATCGAAGTCTTATAGCATACAGAACCTTCAGAAAAAACATTCTAAAGTTCAAAAATGATGCCAATATTACAACAAAACGAATAAAGGCAAACGATGGCATATTACAGTAGCCAATGAAAACTTTTGACAATGTTCTTTTTACATAATAAAAAGAGAAAGGCAAACAGACAAGATAAGAATATATTAAAGCTATTGAGGATGTTCTTTTCAAATATTAAAAAAAAAGGCTGACCATAAAAAATTGAAGCAGATGATAAATTATTAAAGTTATTGGCGATATTCTTATCAGACCCTGAAATCAAAGCGAACGATAAATAATGAAATTAAATATATCTTAAGAAAAATGTGTAACTATTACTGCAATCAAAAATAAAATAAATCTGTACAGCATGATTTTACGTATAAACATGGTGGTTTGCGTTTTTCCGCAATGTTTATCCCTGCGTTTTGTAAAATTCAAGAACCTGCAAGACGATGATATTAATATATTAAGCGAATAAAAATGTTTTTTTTTTTTCGTCCATGTCTAAGAATATGCCCGTCCACTGTATGGCGGTGACAGCTGATTTCTTTCTGCATGCCGAGATCCCTGAAGTAAACACGCTGCGAGGGAACTTGCGCAGATGTTCACGGAGGAACGGAGGATTCTAGTATATGAGGGGCTAGACGCTTTTGCAAAGCTTAGCCCACTAATAAACAACAATAATACTGCTGAATCAGACATTGAAAAATCTAACCTACTTGCACACTCACTAACTCACAACTTCACAGAAAACAAACGCCCTACAATTTACATTACTAAAATTGATCAAAAAGTACACACTACCGTACAAAACTTTTTTAACAACCCCCCACCTCACACACACATTGAAACTGTTTGGCCAAATGAAATTACTACCTACATTAAAAACATTGCAATAAATAAAGCCCCTGGTAAAGACAATATCACAAATAAAATGCTCAAAAACTTTCCACCTAAACTAATTTTCCTCCTAACATATTTAATTAATATAATACTTAAACTACAACACTTTCCTAAAAACTGGAAAACCTCAATAATTTTTCCTATCCTTAAACCGGGGAGAAATCCCCGCCTATCTGATAGCTATCGACCAATAGCATTGCTATCATCCTTAAGCAAACTTACAGAATCTGTCATACTGAAAAGAATCAACAACCACATTAACACTTCCGATATTCGTAACCCTAACCAATACGGCTTCACAAAAAATCTCTCTACCTCCCACCCTATAATCAAACTAACAGAGCATATCTTATCCGGACTTGAACGTAGTAAATCAACAGGCGCGGACTTTCTAGACATTCAAAAAGCTTCGACCGCGTCTGTATAGAAGGTCTCACCTACAAACTTATAAACTACAACTTCCCTACACCACTTATAAAATTAATTTTTTCATATCTCACAAACAGAAACTTTCAAGTTAAAATCAATAACACACTTTCACAAACTCACTTCACAAAATATGGAGTAGTTCAAGGATCTCTTATCGGCCCAATTTTATACAACTTATACTTAAATGACATACCACAATATACCTTAACCATATTAAACATGTATGCCGATGACACAGCCATACTGGCGAAATACAAAAACACAAAAACAGTAACTTTCGCACTTAACAAACACCTAAAAATACTTGAAAACTATTATAACGACTGGAAAATTAAGATTAATGTCGAGAAATCGGCAGCAATCTTATTTTCCAGAAAAAGAATTATTAACACCGCACCCCCAACCTTCTACAATACACAAATACCGTGGTCTCAACAAACAAAATACCTCGAAGTAATACTAGACAAAAAACTTACATGGAAACCACACATTAACTACTCGCGTGAAAAATTCCGGATAGCAAAATGCAGTATTTTCCCCCTAATCTGCCGGGATTCTTAAATGACTACTAAAAACAAATTGCTTCTGTACACAGCCGTTCTCAGACCAATTATCACTTATGCATGTCCAATTTGGGCGTATGCGGCAAAAAGTAATATTAATCTACTCGAAAAAACACAAAGCTCAACTCTCCGATTAATTACTAAATCTAGATGGTACATCAGAAATAATGAAATCCTAAAAGCTACTAAAATCCCCACTTTTAGAAAACATGTCCAAAAAATTGCCAAAAATTTTTTTCTCCACTCTATACCTCACCAATAACATCAACATGATTAATCTTGAAAATTACACCTCAAGAGAAAACATTAAACGACCCAGAATAGTACTTCTTGATTCTTACAACCCTCCTTAATTTTCTCACATATTACATTCTCTATAATTTAATTTAAACAAAAAAAATTTATGCACTCGTAACTTAATTTCATTCACAAGCCGTATACGCCCCAGAATATAAACACACCCCTAATTCAAACACATCAGCCAAGGGCAGCCAATAGGAAAGCTCCCCTCAATACCACAGCAACCAATAGGAAACCAAGCTATCAGCGCCACCCCTGACCGAAACCGTGTACGTCCAAACTGCTAATCTTACCAGACCTCAGAGACAACCAATCAGAGCACAGCTACTGATCCCATCAAGCAGAATGTTTTAATCTTCAACTTTTAAGCCAAGTCTTGCTATAATAATACCGACCCGAGCTTAAGGGCCGCTCCGTGGCCTATGTGCTCGAAATACTTCCCAGCGTTCCCAGCGTGCAAAGCTCTAATATAACTGGAAAATCGATAAGCGTCTAGAGCTCGCACTTTAAGGCATCAAAAGTTGAATGCTGCTCCTGGCGTCATCTATTACGAATAGTTAAAACATATTTTCCCCGCTCATTTCGAATTGGTGCCTTTTATCTCTGTACGTTTTACGTAAGAATAATTGTTTAATTATGTCCGTGGATCTTCAATCCCCATTAATAATATTTTCTGTTGAAGAAACTTTCAAAAAATTATCGTGTTCTGCCTGTAAAAGGGAATACAGCAGTAACAACGCGATAAAACTGCATGCTAATAGAAAGCATCCGGAACAAGCGAACAATTTAGCGCCGAATATTAGAGACTCAGATTTATAAATTTAAGTGTGATCTTTGTACTAGTAATTTACAATTTTACGCTTCCGTATGCGAAAAATGCATAATGTGGAAAATATTAATTAATTAAGAAGAAAGTGTGCTCTGTGTACACACGAATCATCCAAGGAGGAAATGCTTTTACACTTTCCAAGAGGTACACGATGTGAAAATAGAAAATGTTGAATTGGCTTTTATTAACTTTGAAGCATTTAATGAATGGAAGAATAGAAAAGAAAAGGAAACAAAAAGTAAATTTATAGTAAGAAGTGGAGCAACATTATTAAAAAAAATGGAAAAAAAAAACGTTTTGTCTGTTACCTCTCTTGGTTTTACGTATCCAAAGGCAAATGACTGAGACATCTTAAGACACAAGGAAGTAGTTAACAAGATCGATGGATATTGTCCTGCTGAAATCAAAGTTTTCGTATCTGAGACAGATGCATGTAATATCAAATTTTGCAAAACTCACCTAGGGCACAGAAATGATATTGGTCATCTAAGTCTCACAGAATTTGAACGACGGCATATGGCTGCAAAAATTGCATCAAAAATACCATTTAATAAAATACTTGATGAAATTAGAGATTCTGTCTCTGATTCAAAATTAGAAAGGATAAATTTTCTGATGAAAAAAGACTTGTATAATACTAAGAACTGCTTCAACATAGGTTCAAATGCCATAAATATTTTATCATGTTCGTGAAAGGAAAGTGTTTTTATTGCTATTTTTTACTACCAGGTTATATTCTCTTTTACTTCTACATTAATAGCTATTAATTAAAGCAGAAAGTACATAAAGTACATCTGCGGTCAAGGAGGGGGAAAAAGAAAAAAAATTAAACATGAATTAAAAAAATATCAAAATGATTTATACGTCTTAATTCATATCGTTTCCTCCATTATATATATAAATGTGTGTGTAGGATTTTTCAGCTAATTATCAGAGTATTAAATTGTATTTTCTAATGTATTGTAAAACCAGTTTCTCAGTTACTCGATAGATGGTACCACGAGTCAGCGTCACGTGATAGCTCGTGCAGTGCCCCGTATTCCTGAACAAAATTGAGCAACATTTCGTTCTCGCTCTCTTTCCTCCTCTCCCGCTTCTCTTTTCCTCCGCTCTTCCCTCATTGAATGTGAAGAAGGGAATGCCAGCTCGCGTTCCAACGCCCATCTCCGATATGGGTTAAATGAGGCCGCTATCTATCTTTCTCCGATGAACTGATCAATTTGTATATAGTAGTTTGTACATATTTCCCCTGTTCATCTCTCCTTCTAATAAACTAAGTAAAACAACTTCAAGCATCGTCATTGAATTGATACGAAGTCATCAATTCAATGGAAGTGCCAGCTCAGGTGTCGTCCTCATCACTTCGACGAGGTTCAAAATTACGAGCCCTCACGTTGCTCCTAATGTGACGTTAATAAAACTAAACCAAACCTCGAAAATCGTCCCTTAGGGGGAAATATTCCATTTCACTAGAGTAAAAATTCACAAAACAAAAAAAGAAACACTGCATTAAATTTATTTTACCATTAATTCTTATTGCAATACAGAATGAAAAAAAAAAATCATTTAAATTACATTCTGATTATGAGATTTAATTTGAAATCGGTCGACCGTCCCTGGAGACATATTTGGATTGAATCTTCCTCATTCTTATAAATTGAAAATAAATAAGGGGGGGGGAATCGGCATTATCATATGAATAGAATAAGGAAGTATTACCCAAGAATTAATGCAATCGGGGTGATATTCGAAGATGATGAAAATTATGGTAAAATTCTTCCCATGACCACTTCTCTGCGATGAGAATTGAAAAAAATCATTGAAGCATATTGATAAAAGTCACTTGGAAGGTGACAAGAAAATAAAATTCTAGAATTGTTAAGTAAGCACTAATGACTATTTATATGTAATGTAAACATTACTAAAGTTGACGTTCATAAAAATCAATCTAATGCCAGTCTTGGACCGGAAAAAAACCGTTTATGTGCAGAATCCCGGAAACACAAACGGGAAAAGTAGATCAACAAATCCAAGCATTGTTGGAATTAGGATTAATCAAAGAAAGCAGTGTTGAGATTGTATATCCTGTAGTCTGTGTGAATAGAAAGATGGGTTCAGGAGATTGTGCATCGATTACCGGCCACTGAATTGTGCAATGGCCACAGACGATATCCCTAATGAAGACGAAATAGAATTTATCCACTTGATCGGCAGAGATAACGTAATAACCACGTTAGATGTTTGGAAAGAATATTGGTCAATCTCGATGTCAGAAGAAATCAAAGCGAGAGAGATTTTATATGTTTCAAAACTCATCACCAAATGTATAGATTTAAAGTAATGACAATTTTGGACGGAAAAATGCACATGCTACATTTTAACGGGAAATGAATAAATCGCTCGCTCCTTATAAAGAATTTGCCCATGCGTATATAAATGATATCGCATAGTTTCAAGATATTTTAGTGAACATTTGCAGCATTTGGACATCATTTTGTTGACGTTGGGAAAATTAAACTTCACTGTGAACCATGAGAAGCGTGATTTCATAAAATCCCATGTAAAATTTTTAGGTTCGGTAAGACATCAGCCTAACCCGGAAAAGGTGCGTGTGATAAGAAACTTAGTATCTCCGACGAATAAGAAGGATTTGCGTAGTGTTCTCAGTTTATGCAATTATTATCGTCAGTACATTCCCAAATATTCAGAACTTGTGTATCTCCTTACCGAATTAACGTAAAAGAGGGTCACCAGCAAAATTCTATTGACTAACAAAAAGGAAGAAGAGTTAAAAAAATAGGAAGGGGCAATCGCCGATGCTCCTTCCTCATATACTCCGATGAAATATCGGCCGTACATCATTCATCAGTAGGTCCTAGTAGTAACCGGCTTCATTAGTAAGCGTGCTGCATGTTTGTCCTAAAAGTTGGAGGAAAATATTTTCCCAATACCTTATGCAGGTCAGAAATTGATCAAAGCCCAGCAAGCTTGATCAATCACTGAAAGGGAGGCATTCGCGATTGTATGAAGCTTGAAAAGTTTCGAATCGTGGATGGGTGACTCCGAAATTCAATTTTACACGGATCATAATTCAATCCCGTTATTAACGAAAAGTGCACAGCAGTCGAGTAAACTACAAATATGGGTATTTTCCCTGCTAAGATTTAATACACTCATGGACAAAAAAAATAGCGCACCAAGAAATAATTGCGGGATCGTAATGAAACTTGGCATGAAGGTACATGTCGGGGAGATATGCAAATGATTAGAAATGCAGCGTGATTCCGCATTACGTATAGCCGGTAGAGGGCGTTTAACGTCGTTCTCCGTGGAGTGTAAAACAGGTAACCAAAGCTTGTTTGATTGTGCTGAATCCTTTACAAAGGAAGAGCAGAGGTAGACATGCCATTACGACGTTTTCGAAGACAATATGAGCAGCTGTCACATTTTGAAAGGAGGAGAATCCTCAGCATGATGGAAGCTGGGTGGTCAGCTAGGCGAGTAGCTCGTCACTTATTCCGCTCTGATTGTGTTGTGAGGAGGTGTTGGGACCAGTGGATCCGAGAGAGATGTCATTTACACGAAGTCCAGGCTCAAAACGCCCTCGACAAAACAGTCGTCGAGAAGACCGCCACATCGTAAGAAATACACGCGTACAGCCAACTGCTTCATCGGCCACCATCCAGGCACAGGTAGCAGCTTCACTAGGGCCCCTGTGTCTTCTCGAATCATACGAAGGGGCCTGGCTGAAGGACATTTGGGATCGCGGCGCCCATTACGTGTGCTGCCCATGAAGCCTCCGTTTGGAGTGGTGCCGCGCACGAGGAAACTGGACTGCAGCGGAATGGAACCAGGTCGTCTTTAGCGACGAATCCAGATTCAATCTCGATAGCGAAGAATCAGATAACAATTGTGTTTGTGAGTCGAAACTCCATGGTGAACGCCTCAATCCTGCCTTTGCTTTACAGCGACTCACCGCTCCCACAGCTGGTGTGATGGTATGGGGTGTCATTGCCTACAATACAAGGTCACCCCAATTTTTGTCCGTGGCACCATGACAGCCCAGCGGTATGTCCATGACATCCTGCAACTACATGTGTTGCCACTCATGAAACAGCTCCCAGGAGCCGTTTTTCAACAAGACTACTCGGCCTCACACGGCAAGGGTATCACTAGACTGTTTCAGCACTGTTACTACCCTTCCTTGGCCTGCGCGATCCGCAGATTTGTCTCCAATCGAGCATATCTGGGATCATTTGGGACGGCGAGTTGGGCATCTTACGAGTTTGAACGAACTAGAGGATAGGCTACAGCAAATATGGAACGAAATGTCTCAAGACATCCTACAGAACTTGTATGCCTCAATGCCGGATCGTATCGCAACGTGCAAACGCGCTACAGGGGGTTCAACAGGGTATTGATTCCTCCGTTCTTTTTGCCCTTTTCTCTGAAATAAATGATCCTTTTTCTTTGATTTTCTAATCATTTACTTATATCAAATTAGGCATTACGTATGTAAAATTTCGTTTCATTTTGACGACTCCTTCTTGGCGCGCTAATTTTTTTTTCTGTCCATGAGTGTATAACTCTGAAACATGGTGTGGGATTGAAAACGCCCCATGTAGTTGCGTTATTACGCGCCTTGTGAACATTGGCGATTGTTACAGAACATAAGGATATTCCTCGGATATATATGTGTGTGTGTGTAATGATTTTTGATAAAGTGAAATTTGCAATAGTGTTATCATTTAAATATTGTTTATTTTTATTATACTGTTATTGTCCATTTTTTGTTCATGATAAAGAACTAATTTTGTCTTGTGTGAGAATTTTGAGAGTTAGTTTTAAGAGTTTCAGCTTTTGAGTTATATTTGTAAACAAATGTAACGCCAGAGCTTGGTGGGAGATGCATACCCATTCCTACCTAGCAGTGATTCAGAAATCTTCCGCCGCGTGGCGCTGGCAAAATGACCCTTGAGACGGGAGAAGAGATTTTTTTTTGCGAGTCGGTTGAAGGTTCGGTAGCATAGGGAGCAAATATTGTAGTCCTTCCTAAGAGTGCTACAAGCCTTTGGGTCAAAAATAAAGATTTTTGTTGCATTTTAAATATCGTAATTCATTTCACTACGAACCGTAAGAGAATATTACAATGATATTATAGAAGATAGATTCTAATTTTTCAGAAACAATAATTACTAAAAATGCTGCTGGAAATTGAGTTGTTGTAAGAAATTAAAGAGAATCAGACATTGAAAATGCAGCACAAATCTACTTTTTTAACTGAAAATTGGAAAGCAAACCTACATCAAAATATTCACACTCGAAGAAAGCTATTTGCCGTCTGACCTCAAATGTCGAAAAAATATTGCTGTGAATCTCTGTAATCCACAAAGAAACTCACGAAGAAAGAGACTAAATGTCGTTCACAGTTGACCAATCATCATCAATCAGAATTGTTGTGAATGGTGTTTACAAACATTAAGTTAAATTTTCAACATTAGACCGCACATAATTTATAAATGATATATACTTTTCATTAATGTTCTTTTATTATTTTTTATTTTTTTAATTAAATTTTCATAAAAATTATTTTGCATATTATTTTTTCTAAATAAATTTTCATGATTATATATAATTTTCACAACACTTAAAACTCGATTCGAATTGGTAACCATAATCATTAAAAAAATTAAATCTATAACTACGAGTAAGAAATTTAACTATATATATCATTGTAATTAAACCTGTATCTGTGTAAATATGTAACTAAATCAAACTACGATGCGGCTGATTATAACGTATGTGTCGCGTCCACGAGAAGAAGCTGCGAACTACTCAACTTGTTAAAATAGAATTTCAGTAGATTCGCCGGCGCGCTGTATTTTGTAGTTAGAATTTGAGAAGATGAGCGAATAATGTTTATCATTATTTGTATTTTAGTGAGAATAATCCTTCTTTTGAGTTATTTTATTTGCCTAAAAACCATAGATCATATTTTACGGGTCAAAGAATCTGTGCATCAAACATTTAAAGAAAGTTCTAAATTAATATATTGATCTACTAAGTGCCAATGCAAATGCAACATGGCGTCCGCAACAAGATCAGTATTATTTCGAATTGTGGACAGTAAGTTAAAGAGAGGCGACTAAATTTTGAACTAGATTATTATTTTGATATTTGAAGTACTTTAAGTTAATTGAAATGGAGCATCTTAAGAAAAAAAGATTAGTAGCTCGCTCTTTATTTTTACGTTTGTATGATTGATTCCATTAACGATGACATTTCTACGGCCGGCGATGATTTGTCTCATAGTTTCGATTTAATGGCCAATTTTGAACTGTTGAGTGAGAAGTACAATGAACTCTGCATCTTGAATGAAGAAATTCAAAATACAATGTTATTGGAAGCAGACGAAGACTCAACAAAAATGATAGCTGAAATTAATGAATCAGATGATTTTAGTAGAAAACTTAAAAGAATTAATTTGATTCTTAAAACAAAGTGTAATATTAGTGAGAGTGATGAAAGTGGTTCTACTCACAGTGTATCCTAGAGAAAATTCAAGTTGCCCTTACTAGAATTAAAGAAATTTGGTGGTGAAATAAATGACTGGCTGCCATTTTGGGGTCAGTTCAGTAAAACTGACAGTGATCCAGATATCGAAGATGCTGACAAACTCAGTATCTAATACAGTGCATGGAACCTTCCTCTAGCCCAAGAGAGTTTGTTGAGAGTTTTCCACCTTCAAGGGAAAATTATTGCAAGGCAGTGGATTCTTTAAAATCTCGGTTTGGAAGGGAAGAACTGCTTGTGGAGTTTCATGTGCGAGAATTATTGAAATTAACAATATCTATGAATTCTAGAGATCAAAAAGTGAAACTTTCCACCTTGTATGATAGGATTGAAACTGAATTAAGAGCTCTGGAAAGTCTAGGTACGACGAGTGAAAAGTATGCAGCAATGCTTTTCCCTCTTCTGGAATCCTGTTTATCAGAAAAAATCCTCAGAGCTTGGCTGAGGAACAATAATGCAAATGTTAAGAAGGGGGAAACAAGGTTGGAAAATTTGATGCTGTTTTTGAAAAATGAAGTTGAAGCAGAAAAGCGAATTAATCTGGCAATGAAAGGTTTCTCTGTTCAGCAAAATTGCAGTGCCAAGACTCACCCATTGAAAAGAAAGACACCTACTGCTGCTGGACTTTTTGCAGGAAATCAGAATTTCGCTGTAACAACTTGTGTTTTTTGCAATGAAAAGAATCACGAAAGAAATTGTAAACCTGCTATGGATTTAGATTTTTCAGAAAAAACAGCAATATTATCAAAAAGGAGATGTTGTTACAGATGTTTGAAGATAGGTCACCAAGTGAAGCAGTGCAGAAGCAAGATAAGTTGTTCTCAGTGCCAAAGAAGACATTATAGTGTCATGTGTCCTAGAACAAAAGATTTGGAATTACCAGGTTCCAGTAAAATGGCTGATCAAACAGAAACATCCATGGAAAAGTTTAGTTCTTTAGCAAATCCAACATGTTCGGCTAATGTTCTTTTACAAACTTTAGAGGTATATCTCCATGGAAAGAATACTGAATTTCCAGTTAGAGCCTTCATCGACACAGGTAGCCAGAAATCATATATAAGTAAAGAAGCTGTTACAAAGATGAAATGGGAGCTGATTGGAACTGAAGAAATGATCCACAATCTATTTGGGGGTGTTGAAAGTCATCAGAAGCATCATCTGTACAGAGTATATGTGAGTAGCTTCCAAAAAGATTATCACTGTACTTTTGAAGCCTTTGATAAAGAAAAAATATGTGCTGATATCCCAAGAATGAGTGTTGGATCCTGGACAAAAGAGATTAAAGAAAAAGGGATATTCCTAAGTGACCAAGAAGCTTGTTCCCTGAATTCTTCGTCTGCAGTACATTTGTTAATAGATGCTTACATTGCTGGAAAACTTTTCACTGGAAAATTATGAATCTGTCTTGTGGATTAGTTGCAATGGAAACCCTGATTGGATGGACTCTCATGGGTAAACAGAATAATGAAGAAAAGAATGACAGTTACATGACGGTTTTATCTTTACATGTAAACAATAGAAGTATAAGTGATCTTTGGAGCTTGGACACTATGGGAATATTAGATCCTGTTGATAAACAAAGTCAAACAGAACTGGAAAACGAAACTAAAGAATTATTTTTGAATTCTATTATGCAAGATAAAGTTGGAACATATGTTATTTCTCTACCTTGGTTAGAAGATCATCCTACATTGCCTTCCAGCAAAAGTTTGTCTGAAAAAAGATTGAAAAATTCAGTGGGCAGAATCAAGGCACTTAATATTCTTCAGGATTATGAAAATGTTTTTGAGGATTGGAGGAAAGAAGGCGTAATTGAAGAAATTAATATTGAATCTCTAGATAACTTGAACTGCCACTATCTTCCTCATCATCCTGTCTTAAAAGAGAACTCTACAACAAAGATTGGACCAGTATTTAATGGTTCTGCGAAAATCAAAGGAAGTCCATCTTTAAATGATTGCCTAGTGAAAGGTCCAAACCAAGTAGAATTTATACCATCCATTTTAAACAGTTTTCGAATGTGGAAATATGGTGTAATAGCCAATATCAGAAGTGAAACACAGAGAGAATCTGTAAAGCATGGCACATATGGACTGCATTGTTCTCAGAAATGTGACTGTGATTGGAATTATGCTGACAGTTATGACCATATTACTGGACAATGCCATTGTCACAAGGGATGGAATGGCATTAGATATGATAACCAGTGTGACCTAGGCCAATGCGGATTAGAATGTGGCAACATTTGTGATTGCAAGAATAATTCTTCCTGTGATATTATCAATGGTCTATGCTTATGTGAGAGAGTCTGGACGGGAAAGAACTGTGGTCAAATATGCTCTGCTGGATATTTTGGTTATAACTGTTCAGAAACTTCACCAGTCTGTGTTAACGACAATGGTACCTGTCACCATGTTACTAGTCTTTGCCATTGTCATCCAGGGTGTACAGGTCTAAGCTATAGTGAAACTTGTCCTTCTGGTCACTATGGACTGCGGTGTAAATCTCTAAGCAAATGTAAAAATTATAGACTATGTAATCCTGCAACTGAGGAGTGTCAATGTCCTCTAGGATGGAAAGGAGACGATTACAGCATACCATGTCCAAATGGAACATTTGGCTTACTCTGCAAGGAAAATTGTAGTTGTTTGAATGGAGGATATTGTCACAGGAATGATGGTGTCTGTCGTTGTTCCCCCGGTTGGATGGGTCCTCGATGTACACAAGATTGCCTTGAAGGTTATTATGGTGATCATTGCATGCAACAGCGTCAATGCAAAAATGAGAAATGCATTTGTAATTCTATATCTGGATGTATTTGTAAATATGGTTATGGAGGAGAGAATTGTGAAATACGTTTGATGGGTCAAAGTGTTCAAAAAATGGATGATGACAATTCATCTACTAGTGCTGGAGTAGTTGTAGGAGATACTTTATCAGTTGTTTCATTATATAATTGCCTTAATTTTATTTACACTCTACTACAGAAGGCATTTGAAAAGATTAAAATACGAACTGGCATAACAAAACATATGCTGCTGATCAGACATTTTGACTATCAAGTTCATGCTTATGAAGGAGTTCTTCCCCCTAGTGCATCCTTAAACAATACAGATACTAAGCACAGTTATAATGATTTGGGATAAGGAGCAATCTTAACAAATCAAAGTTGGGAGATGAAGATTCAGAGATTTATGCTTGTACTGAACAAGAAAACCAGATTGGGACGTAAAGTCAAGGCTATCCAGATACTAAATCTTTGATTTGAATTTTTGGTTTTGAGTTTTCAGGTACAAGCTCAAAAGGTGGGAGTGTCGCGTCCGCGAGAAGAAGCTGCGAACTACTCAACTTGTTAAAATAGAGTTTCAGTAGATTCGCCGACGCGCTGTATTTTCTAGTTAAAATTTGTGAAGATGAGCGAATAAAGTTTATTGTTATTTGAATTTTAGTGAGAGTAGTCCTTCTTTTGAGTTATTTTATTTGCCTAAAAACCATAGATCATATTTTACGGGTCAAAGAATCTGTGCATCAAACATTTAAAGAAAGTTCTAAATTAATATATTGATCTACGAAGTGCCATTGCAATTGCAACAGTATGAATTGATCATTGACATCATGCTTCTCCACCTTTTTCTTATAGAATACTAGTACATTTCACAAATTTTTCACGTTGCACGTAACGAATTAAAAAAGTTTATGTTGCATACAAAAGAAATAAACACTGCTTTAACCATGTAATGCATTTAAATAAAAATAAGATGCATTTAATATACATTTTAAAATGTTTTTATTTTACACTGCATATATAATAGCATTAATAAGAATATTATTGCTTAGACGTAAAAGGAATAGTGCGGTTTAAATTCGTTAAAAGACGAAATTGATTGATTTTATATTTTGAGTTTTAAGCAAAAGTTTAATTAAAATATTTAAAACTGGTAGTTCCACATAGCAATGCATAAATATTATAATATTGATATACCATTTTAAGACAGGGGAAAAGGAATTGAGGATTAAGTGATAAGTACAATATTGTAAAATATTTAGAAAAATATATATGGCTCTCTTTGATCTTGGTATATAAACAGTTCTCGCATTGCGTATATAACTGGTTCCTGAAATGTTTAAGAACATGTTTTTAAAGAAATCAAATTTTTTTAAAAAAATGGCGGAAATGCAGTTTAGCGAGATTTCAAAATCAATTTCAAATCTCACTTGGCGAGATTTGAAAAATCGCCAAATTTAGCGATTTTTTTTTTTGGCGGAATCTTTAAGTCCGCATAGCGGAAAAGAAGGCATTTTCTGACTCTCATCATCACCATATTTAGGACATGCATAGGTGGACGAAATTAAACCTTATTTCATAACCCATACAAGTAAAGGATGCTTTCCTTCCTTCTGTAATTCAAAAATTGCAACAACTCACCTCTGTCGAAGTCATTCTCGCAGCTATAAAACCTGTACTTGGGAAAATAAACGGAAAATTAGTGATTGTTGATCAGGTTAAAAATGCAGAAACACAAATTCAATCCAACAGGAAAAAAAATTAAATAAAAAACGTGAACAACGAAAAAAGGAAAAGCACGCAAGGACAGCAGTAGTGAAACACGACAGAACAGAAAAAGTTTCTAACCGAAGTAACGGACAATAAAGAATGTTCTAGAAACTTTGGGAATTCTACGCTCAGCAACGGAAGCGCCAAAAATCATAACCTCTGATTGGTTAAAAAACAAAAACATGCAAAGTTTACGTTTAGAAACGGAGGCGCAAAAATGTACGTCCGTGATTAGCTAAAAAAAAAAACATCCTTCACAGCTCCGTGAGTGCGAGACTACGGTGTTTAGTGCAGCAAGAGAAAAATTATCCAGCCAGAGGTATATAACAAAAAAAAAAGCTGGTGAACTGGAATTCCGATTACTGTGGCAAATTCGAAAGAATTGTCCCGCCTAAGGCAAACAATTGGAGAAAAAAATGGTCAGAGAAGTGTATAACGAAAAATATATATATATATATCAGGTGAACTGGAATCCGAATTCATATGGCAAATTCGGAAGGGTAACCAGCGTAAAGCAACAACAGTGAAAAAAACATGATGAGAGAGAGGTATATAACAAAAAAAAAAATATCTGGTGAACAGGAATCCTAATTCATATGGCCCCGCGTAAAGCAATAACAGTGGGAAAAAAAATTTCAGAGAAGTGTATAACGGGGGAAAAAAGTATCTGGTGAACTGGAATCCTAATTCATATGGCAAATTCGAAAGGGTAGCCCCGTGTAAAGCAAAAAAACATGGTTAGAGAAAGGTATAAATAAATAAAAAAAAAATAACCTCGTGAACTGAAATCCGAAATCATATGGCATATTTGAAAGGGTTGCCACGATTGAAGCCTCCGCAGTAAAGAGAAAGCAGGGTAGCCACAATTAGCAAAATATCGCCAAATAATTCCTGTCCCTAAGGGTGGTTACGCTAAACTGCATTCAAACAAAAAAATTTCCTACATACACACATTAATCTAGCTACAATTGAATTGTGCTTTTCTTAAATGTGAAAAATTTGTCAGTATTAGGGGAGTACACATTTAGACATTTGAATATGAGAGACGTCACAATGAAATAGCCTGATTTGTGATACATATTGACACAAGCTATTTCGATCCAACTTAAAATTATCCTAGAAGTATTCTCAGATAATAAACATTAAATAAAACAGCCATCTTAAAGATATAGTAGAACTTGAGTCAGAAGTGATTAAGATCAACAATTACAAGGTGACCCATTATATATGAATGAATTGGAGGCTATTTAATCACAAAAATAAACCAGAAGAGTAGGTGCAATTGGTCTTAATGTCAGTAACATTAAATATTATTATTTATGTAAGGAAAGCCTAGTGGTAGCCTAGTGGTCAAGATCGTGGACTAGCGGCCGGCGGTTTTCGCTCAGTCGCGGGTTCGATCCTTGGCCGCCAAAGACCCGCCGTGTACCCGGGGCTGATGCACGTTAAATCTGTTCGGGGCTCAAAGTCCTCCCGTTGGCGTGGTGTGGATGTTAGGAGAGGGGGGTGCCAGCTCAGGTGTCGTCCTCGTCACTTGACCGTGGTTTAAAATTACGAGGTCCGTCGCCAATAGCCCTCGTGTTGCTTCTAATGCGACGTTAATAAAAAACTTAAAAAAAAAAAAAAAAAAAAAAACTAAACTTGAATCCAACGTAAACAATAACACAAAATTCTTTCAAGTTGTTTGGCTCGATACTAAACTTATTAACAGAGGCGCTGGGATCGTGCATGGGAAAGAGAAGTTGGGACAATTGTTTATGCTAATAAATATGTTTTTAAGTAAAACTGTGTCAGATGAATAGTGAATTCACATGAAACAAATTAGTAGAGGCATAGAAAGTTTGGTGTTCAAATATTTTTTTTTTTCAAATTATTCAAACATTTACAACTTTTTTTTTTTAAAAAAAACTCTATAATACATACTACTAATAACCCATTCAATAAGTCCTATGAAAATCCAAGAGTTTGCACAAGTGGCATCGAAAATAATTGTTTTTCTTAAGCATTTTTAGTCATTAGAAAGCTGCGTCTGGTTCGTCTTAATTGGTGATTGAAAGAAGAAATGTGTGTTATTTAGAAAAATGAGAAAAAGGGAGTTTTGATCCGTTTCGAGTTAACTTATATTTTGGAAGCTTAACACCGAAAGACATCAAAGATGAAAGCAGTTATGACTACCACTATATTTATTTCCGATTTTAATTTGTTATAAATATACCATGGTTTGAAGTCATCGTTTGCCTTTATTCGTTTTGTTGTAATATTGGCATCACTTTTGAATGTTTTTTCTGATGGTTCTGTATGCTATAAAACTTCGATCATTGTGCGTGGATTTTATTTGTTTTTTTTTACAATAAAAACAGCAATGTGTGGGACAAACCGTGAATTATTCAATTTCTTATTACTGCTTAGTTGTCTACAAAATTATCTAATTCTAAAAGAGGAAATTTTGCTCTACACATCTGCTTTGAATTTATCTCAGTAATATTTTACTTCTTAAAAACAAACTTATATTTTTTTTTGCTCTCATTTGAATCAAGTGGATAAATGCTTATTACAACAAAAAATTCTTTCTTCTCAAATATGAAGTTGATAATAAAAGCAGATTATCCAAGGAGTTTTGACATTTCCTGAAGTAATTAAGGTTACACCTCAAAATTTCAATTGGGTGAACTTTTGAAAGACATAAATTGGATATTAGAATTGTAGGCAAGGTATTCAGTAAAATTACTTTTGCTGCGAAAATAAATTTGAGGCAAGAAGGTCTAAATATCAAGCCAAAATCATTAACAAAGTTCTGACTCTGTGATGATTCAGAGGTATTAAAATATATGTGATGGATAAGAAACTTGACATGATTTCTCCAAATGGATCTCTTACCTTAAATTAGCTTTCAATCTTTCCAAATCACAGTACTTTAAGTTCAAGAAATACCACTTTGAAAGCAGGAGTTGAAAATCTATCCATGTTATTCAAACACAAGAAGGAATGTTATCACTGAAAACATGTGCTGAGGGGAGCAAAGATTCCTCTTCAGGCTCTTCTAGTCACTATCATTGAGAAATTTTGTCCATTGTTTGTTCCATAAATAGAGTTAAAAGAAAAAAAAAAAAAACCTGACTATTTTCAAAATGGGGATGCAATGGGTCGTCTAGCCAGAGTGTGTACACACACCTTTTTCATCGAACAGTTGTATAAATATGGATTACTCAGGCTATTGCTTGCTACGATTGTTCAATCAGAAAAATTGATAGACAAGCTCACTCAATTGTTTGGAGAAACAAGCAGGGCCCTCATTAATACATTTTGAGACCTGTGAAAATTTCTGTACCCGCAGAGATATTTAAAAATGATCACAACATGAAAAGAGGAATAGGATCAATGTTCATTACTAATATGTTATCACTTTTTGCCAAAATTTGACTCAGGAGATCAGACATCTCTTATATTCCTATTGTCATGTTATAAATCTCTCTCCTTGTAGAATGATGTTAGATATGATTAGGTTATTTTTTCGTTTCCAATCTCAAATATTATATTATTTTGAGTTTATGTTTTCCTTCAGTAACCTTTTTTTCAGATATTTATTATAAACTAACACATATATATATATATGTATATATATGTATTATATATAAACAACACACACCTGTATTGTTATATATTAACTAGCTAACATATATATAGTATATATATATAATTCAACTATTACACACACACACACACACACACACACACACACCATATATATATATTATGTATATATATATATATGTTATAGTAGACTAGACATATGTTTATATATAATTTAAGGTTTTATTATTAAATGTGATAATTATAATCTAAATAAAATACTAAGCAGCATGTGGCAAATCACCAGAAACTTTCGATGAATTTTACAATTAGTGATGAGCTTCTTTTTAATGTTCCATTTCATATAATTCTGCACATAACAAAATAGTATACACAACATGTGAATGTACATGGATTGAATAATTAGAAAAATTGACAAATATTAAATACTGCTTGTAGTTCAAATAAAACTTTGGTGGCAACTATTGAGTGAATAATATTAATGTCAATGAATGATTAATTATAAGGGCAATATTTGATATTTTTGGCCTTGTGGAAAAGGAGAGACAGTAATACAGAGGAGATGAACCAAAACAGACTTCCTCTGAAACACAGATACTAACCTATCAGAGCATCAGAGATAAAGGTTCAAGACCAGTTTGGACCTTTTTGTATCATGTAGTGTTTCTGAACAATTTTAGGATCAGAGTTGCAGTTATCCTATTATTAAAGAGAGGTTCTTAGATGAAAACTATTATATAAATAAGAAAAAAAGTAATACACCCGAACATATAAAACACAGGCAGAAGGAAGATGTTTCTAGATTAGTTGTTAAAGAGGTTCTCAACACAGTATCTAATTCAAAAACAGTAGAAATAATGACGATTTTTCTGAAAAAAAAATGACCACATTTTTATGTAATCAAATTGTGACCTTTTGCATACAAACATAGTTTGCTTTGTGTGTAAACTTTTAATATAATTATTAGTTATGTAATAACAATTAATAAGAAGTGGAGTATTATGCAGTGATCAATCAGTGTTATTTATTATTGTTATAATACAGTAGAAGCTGCTCAAATTTTCCTTCTTAAGAGGTTCTATTTCTGTGGTCTCAAATTTTCCCAGATATATATAATTATAAAATTTTCCATTTAAGTTTAGATTTTAAGTTTTTTTCCCACTTAAGAATTTTTCTCCTCGAACCTCTTTTCACTTTATGTATTGAGCTTAATTTTAACTAATGGATGGGATAACAAAGAAGGGAGGAAACACACCTGTACGGACTTTGTCAAGAATAAGCAGTAAAATTATCTTTGGATTACTTAAAGATAATCCATTGTAGCTTCAGAACCATTAAGAGTTGAAGAGGTCTTCAGCCAGTGGTCAAAACCCAGCTGCAAGGCATAAAACTTACAGGGAATACCCTCTAATTAAAACTAACCAAACGAATTTTATGGTGATAAGTAAACAGAAAGTTCACATTAATGAAAACATGCACAAAAGAGTACATTTTTCTAAATGAAAAAAACTTTGTCATATTTCACCAGTCTATTCATTTTCAAGTTCTTAGATGTCAAATTACGCTAGAATTAGTTGAATATTCATTTCAACTGATTATACAGTCTGAAAACATAGAAGACATTGGTTTTGAATTATTAAATAAAAAAGTTTTTACTAGATTTGTGTTTCTTGAAACAGTGTCTTTAAGTTGAAAATAAACGTGACTCGTTGAGTGAAAACTGTGACCCTGACTCTCTGTTAAAATGCACAAAAGAATTGTGAATATATAGATTACTAAGACTATTATTAAACATGTATTTTTCCTAAGATTCTTCAGTGGGACTGCGAGTTAAATTTTTTGTTCCAATATATTATTTAGAATTGTATTATTGTCTTCATTCGTAGGATTACTGTGGAAGATTTTTTGTCAGTTTTCTTTGCATTTGAGAATCCTTTGGGCGTATTATATTTTTATTAGATGGAATACCTTTATTAGTAGTTCGAAATGTATTTCTTGTGCATTTAATCTGCAGCTGCTAGTTGTGGTGGTATTGATTTTAAAACCTTTCTAACACATCACATTGTCTAAAGACTTTAACAGATCTATTAGTTCTAAACATTTTCGTTTTATTTCCTTTCTGTGCTCAAGTGAGAGGGTTTGTGATTTTTTTTTTTTTTTTTTTTTGCTACTTCATTCAAAATTAATTCATTTTCATCATCTATAATAAAGGGAATTCATGAGGTACTGTAGTTGTATTTTTAATATGCTGAAAAAATAATGTATGTGTTTGCACATATTCCACTTATGATGAATCAATGCAGCTGCATATATTTGTGAAGATGCACTTACCTCAGTGCTTATGTGACATCTACATGTTCATTATTTTCATGTATATTTTATATTCTGTATTATGTGTTGCTGACCACTCATTCTCTATTACTAGTAAGATAGTGTTTCACTTATTTTATGTCCGATTCTTAAATCCCGTATCTTACTTGTCAATTTACTTTTTATTTGATGTAATTAAGCGATCTATCATTTTATCTCTTACAATTTCATTATACAAGTGAATAGCCTTCTAATCTCTTAACATTTTCCCATGAAGATAAATATATTTCAATGTTCAGTTGCATTCGTTCTAAGTGCATGTTTGTATGTCCACTGTGAAATCTATAACCGTATGCGGCTGATATATTTCGTAAAATAATACGTTTTAAAGTAATTTGTCGGATATCTATGTAAATTTATTCTGCTTCTTTCAGAGTTTGAAAGAATATAAATGTCCCGTTCTTCTAAGGTGATCTGATAATTTTAGCGTTTTTACCTGTTTTTCCGCTTTGATTTTTTTAAAATTTTTTCTTCAGGCTCTAACAATATGCCATGCACAAAATGACGTTTTATGGTACACCCATTTTCAGACTTCCATGCATAAAAAAAAGATTCTGCCATATCGGACGTAAAACTTGAGTTGTAATTGACCAATTTTTTTGTTTAATAAATGAAAAAAAAAAAAAAAATTGATAGCACTGGTTGATCGCATCGTGAAATTACAAAAAATTGCATGGAATCCTTGGCACAAATCATTTATTGTTAGTAAGCTTGAGTTCAAATCCATATCCATTTACCCATGTTTACTCTATCACATATACAGTCAGAACTAAATTTTTCGGTATCTCCCCTTGTAGCTTTTGTCATATGTATCATAACAAAATCATTTTCTTTAGAAAATGAATATTTGCGTATAAATTGATCGCAGGTTTTATAAAATAAAATGTCATGGATTTCATAATTTTATTTCGCACCCACATATCTACTACGGACCTCTCGTCATTTTTCTGTTTCACAGAATTACAGGACAGATTGACTTTCACATATTATGTAGATATTTTTTGTAAAGTAAATGAACTCTCCTCAAGTCAGTATCAGATATGGAATTTCTTAATTTCATCTAAAATATTATCCAGAGGAATTTTTGCTGCTATTTTTTGGTCATATTTTCCTTTCATCTGCGGTGAAACTAAGGGACTAAATCATTCTTTACCAACATGTACTTTCTGATTATGACACTATATCGTAAGCCATCAGTATGTTCTGTACCTTTGACAGCAGCTAGGCAATATGCATTTATTTTATTGCTGCCAAGGATTTTTAAATGACGCAAACTTTTACTTTCCGACATAAAATTTCCTGAACTATGGCATCTGAAATAATAGTATTTTGCACCATGTATATTAATATGCTTGGTACTATAAGAAATAAATTTTGACTTCGTATTATTTTCAATCTCTGCCTTCTATGCCAAAAAATCATTAAATGAATTCAATTCTAACTCGGTATGATCCATATCAATATCGTGAGCCTTCTTAAAATGAAATATTATTTCTCGCTTTTCAAAATTACCATGACATTCAAGACACACATAATTACCATTTTGATTAATCTTATAAGTGTGAACTTTATTCTGATGACATTTAAATTTCTTTAGGTCACTAAATTTGAGATGGTAGTCCTCACACTTGTAGCTAAGTGATCGATTTTTTAATGACTCAATTAATTCAGTATTATTAGAGTGTACTTTATTTACATGGCATTTCAAATTGTATCTATTTTTGAAAGTTTTTAAGCAATCAGGGAACACAAAATTACTCTCAGCCACATTCCCATCAATAGCACACTGACTTTTAAGAGACTCAATTAATGTAGTATCATTATGAAATTTATATACATGACGTTTCAAATTGTATTTATATTTGAAAGACTGAAAACAATCGGGGCAAACAAAATCACTCTCGCCCACACTGTTATCATTTGTACAGTGAACCATATCACTCATAACAGAATTAGGGTTAGAATTATCACCATACATAAGAAAATCTCTCTCAGCCACTCTAAAATCATTTGAACAGGGAACCACATCACTCATAACAGAATCAGGGTTGGAATTATCACCACACATAACAAAATCACTCTCAGCCACACTAGAATGATTTACACATTCAAACATACCACTCATTAAAGAATCAGAATTCTGGCACACGATTGTTTATACGAAATTTTGATTCGATTGAGAATCAAAAAACTCCTTCTGATGAAACAGAAGTATTTGGCTCTGAAAAGAGCCGTTTTTCCTCTTTTCTGCAGAAGACATACTATAACAAAATATGTAAGAGTAACAAATTAGCAGTAACACGCTTACAGAGCAATGCAAAGTGTTAAATGAACGCGGGAAATTACAACTTCCGGAAGGAAACTAGTATGTGAGGGTCTAGAAGCTTGTGAGCTCTGCTACCCTGACCTCCTGATCAGTAACTATTAATTTATTTATGTCCACGTTGTGGACACTTGGAAATTAAAGACGCTTTTTTTTGTCACTTTATATATAATGAATTACATATATATATTATATTTTTACTAAACATTTAGTGGTAAGAAAATACGTACTTATTTTATACTTTTATTATATATTTTATACTGAAAATTATATTTTCAACTTTCTGCAATAGTGTTTTGGATTAATTTGTTCACCTTTTCTGTCAGCTTGTTATGTACCTTACTTTCCATTCAACGAAAATTATTGCGAAATTCAAGGCTCATGTTTGAATTCTTCACGTGTATTTCTGCAAGTATTCAAGCTTCCACTGCAATTGACTTGTCGAACTTGACAATGAGTGAAATCGCACTGTGAAAGAAATGTTTAATGCTAAGACGTTAAATGTTTTTAAAAATTTTTGTCTGCTGAAAAATTTCCATGCATTAAGAAATTTGCTGGGAAATATTTTCTCTATGTGGAACATAGATTTGTTCTCAAAATTCTTCTTGCTTGAAGATCATCACGGGTTAGTATAGATGTTCTTTGACAGACATCAATTTGCAGCCTGTGATGGGAATCTCAACAGGCGATTCCAATTCTGATTCTTAAAAAAAAAAAAAAAAAAAATTGCAGAGAAGTGAGATGGGTTCGTTAGTCTAATTAAAATGATTTTAAAATTAAATCTGCTTGTAGCTACAGATGATTTCAAATTAGTGTAGTAAATCGATTGAATAAATTTGCCATTGTTTTATTCAATTTATTTGCATTGATTTGTATGGTACAATTTATACTCTTTTAAGTATGCGAAGTTAACAAATAATGAAATCATTTTAAAAGATTCGGTCTGCCGCTACTCTTGACTGCCCCCCCCCCAGACAAAACAATTGCCCACTACTGATCTACATCGCCCAATATTAATCCAGGCTTTCAAAACCATCATTCTTTTTACACATTTACTTCCTTGAGCCAGTTCATCTATGCCAGCTGTCGCTCGGTAACTCTACTACTTCTAAAATTAGATGGCTTCTGCTCAGTTTAAATTAAAAAAGTTTAGAAAAGAACAATTAGAATATTAAAGGTGTAAAATTTTAGAAGTTAATTAGGCTATTATAAGTTAAATTTAAGTTGGTGGAGGTGATCAGCTGGAATGTTTACAGTAAACTGCAACCATTCCCGCTTCCTCCTCGGGGGTGTGGGGGCGAAATGCTATTTTGTTCGTTTTTAGTGATCAAAGTCAGTGAAGGCTTAAAGTTAATAAATTGGTTTGTATTAGGGAGGTTTAAGTGGTTGAAATCATTTAGTTGTTTTTATTCGAAGTTTTGTTTATTTTTAACTTCTGTGAATATTGCTTGTGCTCTGATTAAGGGATTTGAATTATTTTCTATTGTGGAGAAAATGTTTCGAGAAAGCTTGGTGATGAAGTTTTCTATTGGTTTATTATTAATTCTTTAAATTTTGGTTTTAATTTAGTTGAAACATATTCAGTACAGTACATCTCGCTTCATTACTATAATTTCACTACTGATTCATAAAAAAATTCGTGAAAAAATGTCCATCGAAAGCGTTAAAATGCAATTAATTCAGTTAGAATTTTTTTTTTAAATATCGTCGAACATCAATAATTTACCCCTCTAGATTAGAATTGTTTAATGCAGTGTCAACAAGTATCATTAGGATACTTGGAATTATATCTTCAGAGAGATATATATATAAGTATTCAGACTTGTAATAGGTTCAGCGCCATCTATACGATTCGAAATTATTTTCAACATATTTACAAAACCTGTTATAAATTTTTTTGAAAAAAAGACAACATATCTTTTTTTATAACGTCTTATGAATAAAAAAATTTTGAGGTATTAATTTATAGAAAGAAATTCTCTGATATGGTCTTCCGAACAAACAGATAATTATACTGTTTATCGGTACACTGGGAACAAAGCATAATTTTACGACAATAATAATACATCAACATAATTTTACAAGCGAATTTATATTTTTCAAATTATTGTTTTTGAACTAATTGCAATTGAAAAGAACATTTGTCTTCAACAGTTTAATAGCGACATTATTGGATAGATACAAATTAGGTTTTATGAATTTGAATCCAGGAGAGGGCGCTGTAAAGGACAGGAAAATTTTCTGTAAATTTTATCCTTTCATAGAAAGAAAGAATTCAAGGTTGAATTTCAATTTATTTTATTCTCTAAAGACATTTTCCTATTGAACTATTTAACATTCTGAGTTTTTTCTTTTATTTTTACATCAAAGATTTATGAATTATTTTTTTTAAGGTGAATGCAGTTTAGACCGTTTAACATTAGCGACGGGAATTTTTTGGCAATATTTCGCTAAATGTGGCTACCCAGTTTTTCCTGCACTGTGAAGCCTCTAGACGTGGTAACCCTTTTGATTTTCCAACTTCAGGTTCCCCGCTCTTTTTTTTTTTTTTTTTTTTTTTTTATTAACCTCTTCCTTTTGACGGATTGCAAACGAATTGTTCAATACATAATGGTTTTTTCAGCCAATTATGGTATGTTGGTTTTGCGCCTTTGTTTCGAAAGTGAAACTTTTATTTTTTTTCGAAATTTTCCGTGTTTTTTTTCCGGAGTTCGTTCATTACGTTACGACTTTTAAGTCACTTAAAAGGTTCCAATTTTTTTTTTCTTTTTCGCTGTCATCTCTATGAAACTTTTGGAAATTTCTAGAATATTCGGGATCGACCGTTATTTCATTCCTGGAATGCTTCGATTGAAGCTTTCTTCGGTGGTTTTTTTTTTTTATTCCGTTTTGAAATATTCTCTTTTTTTTTTTTTTTTTTTTTTTTCGATTTCTCTTACTGGATTATTTCTAGGATTTCGCCTCCTTGGATTGATTTCTATTTCTTCTAATCATAAAATTCTGTGTATTTTTTCCCGAATCTCATCACTTACAATGGCTGCAAGTACGAGTTTGAAAGAGGTGAGTGAGTGTACGCAAAAGTTTTTATCAAATTTGGAAAAGGACGGAGAGTGTCCTATTGGTGATTGGGGTTACCAAATTAGGTTTCATTTCGTCCACTTATGACAGTCCGAAATGTGATGATATCATGAGATTGCTGGAAAGAAACGGTATAATTGTTGGTTTTGAATGGCATTGCAAGACACGCATCAAGAATCGATTGATACATCAAGTCTTTCTTTCTTCAAGAATCCTTCTTTTACCAAGTAAAGACACTTTCCTCCACCAGGTGTCTCTAGTGACACTGATACTTCAGATCATCTATCAGCCTGAAAATGACGATATTTCGCTTAAATTTTCTCCAAATTTTTTCATATACTATCCAGATTCAACTTAGCAGAATGAAAATACTATTTTTTTTTTTTTTTTTTTTTATCAAAGGTACTTTTAATTTACAACATTCAGGCTAGAAGAGCTGTCCGCCCATTGAATCCAAAGTAAATGTAAAACGTTGCAAGAAAAAAGAAGAAAATCCTCATTTTGTTTGTAGAAGGCGTAAGGAAAGGTTCGATACATTTTCCCTAAATTAAATTAGATGTGTGATTTTGTAACGAGATTGTAAAGATTAGAATAACGAGATTGTGAGTTTAGATTAGTTTAAGAGTGAAATGAAAACCATTTGTATATTGCTATGTTTTGACAAAATAGATATTTGTTTTTGTGTGAATAACTGTTTGATGCTCTTTTGAAAGGAGGACATTTTATTATTTGTTTTTTCAACAGAAATCGTTTCTACGTGTTTATGTTCAGTACATAACTAGATTTTGGTTTGGAAGGTGCTTATGCATGAATTTTAGTGAAATGAAAATCAGGATGTAATTGAACGGCACCCGAAAGAGGAATAATTGATGTTGCAAGCATTAGCACTTTCAAACAAGATTTCATTCGATATTAGAGCAATTTTCTTAGAATCCACTGGAAAAATAGGTGAGATTTTTTTACTTCTTATTTTTCCGTTTCGCGGACTTAACGTCCTGCCAAAGAAAAAAAAAAAGTCAAATTTGTCAATTTTTGAAATCGCCCCAAGTGGTTGTACTGAACTGCATTTTCACATTTTTTTTTCATCATAAAATTGAAGCTTTTCTGCCCGATTTTGTCTTAAATTGATCTTTTCACCAGAGTATTAAAATTATTTCTTTATAGGAACACTCCTACATGAAGTAACTTTTGTTGTGTGATATAAAACAGATTTTTTTTTAAAAAAGTTGCAGCACTGGCTCAGTGCCAAACAATAGAAAAACAGATGGTTTCATCCATCATTCATGTTTTTTGATCGCCTTTCGGCCAATTTCATTCCATCTCTCTTTTTTAATCCTTTTTTTTTTTAAAAAAATCCTTAAAAATTATTTAAAAAAAAAACCAGTCCAATGAAAAGTACAGAGTGTTCCATTTAAAAGGGTGCATAAACAAACAAAAAAAATCGTTAAAAATCTATACTTAACGTTACGATTGCTTCATTCCTATAAAAATATAACCTATAGTCTATATTTTACGGTGAAACAGTTTGAAGCGATGATTTGGGGCATGGATGATTCTCAGCCAAAATAAGAAAAAGAATTTAATGTATACGCATAGTTGGAAGATGGGTACAGCCTATGCACATCTTCCAATTTTGGAAAATAAACATTTAATATAATTGGACTCAGAATGTTCCTTTAAACTAAATATTTTTTCGTTTCACATTATATTATTCCTAAAACATTAATTTTATTTTTCAACTTTGTTAAAATTTCCTCAAGAACCTCCCTTTACACAGCTCCACTAAGGCAATGGCGTAAAATTACGAGGTACCTAATTTTAATTTAAAATTTAACTCTCTTATCATAATTGTTAAAATTAAAACGATAATTTGGGAATGGTTATCGAAATCCAAAAGTTCAATCTTATTCAAATATATTTCCATTTTATGGAGATTAATTCCTTCAGAATTTCTTTTGGAATTTAATCGCATTCAAAACGACAAGGAGTTTGAGAGATTTAAATGCTCTTTTACAGTTTCATATTTCGAAGTTTCAAAGCCGAAAAAAGATCATTTTATATTATTCGTCATGAATCATCCCTTCCTTCTTCCATAAGAAATATTAAAAAATAAAAACTCCCATTTCTTTGGACATAACAGTAACAGTTAGCCGTTACTGAAAAAAGAAAATTCATTTTCAAAGTCTGTGCTGGATTAGTGACACTAGGAAGTTAAAAAAGTTTGTTTTGCAATAAAAATAATGAATAATAATCCTGTAAATAAGTTTTAAGTTAAGGAGAAAAACAGAAGTAATAAAAAAAAAAAAAAAAAAAAAAAAGACAAAAAAAAAATTTTTTTTTAAACCCAAAAAACCCAAAAAAAAAAAAAAAAAAAAAAAAAAAAAGGGAAAGCTGATACCTGTGTTTGAACCCACACCACTGGGTAAAAAGGTTTGAAAAGAAGATATGTGTCATGTTTGTGAAGGATCCGATCATGTTTCAATATGTGTTCTAAATCGGAGCAACGATTCTATCCAAAAAAGCGAAACCGACAATGGCGTCCTATAGGCAGTGTTTAAATCGCAAACAATCAATGTACTGTTGCAAACATGCGCTACTTTAATTGACGACAAAAATGATTTAGAAATTATTCGATTGTTCTTAGATGCAGGTGCTCAAAGAAATAACCTGACAAATTTAACTTTCCTGTTGTTAAAGAAAAGAAAACTTTTCCATTTGCACATTTGTTGCCAAGGAAACTGAAATGAAAATACATATAATGTAGTTAAAATGAAATTTAAGAAACAAAGATGATCCAAATTTACATAACGAGAGGAAGCGGTTGAGACAAAACATATTTCGACCACATATTTGCCACCCTTGATAAAAACGTCGATAAAAAAATTCAGATATTTTATAAATGCGCAACCAGCGTGTTACAAATTTAAGAATAAATAAATATCAATTCTTCCTGGTGCTATTTTAACTATTGAAGTAGTTACTGCTCGAATTACGTGTCTAAGTAATTATTAAGTAGCAATAGAAATGTGGATTCGCATTTCACGAGAGGAACTTTTCGCAGTGAGTATTATTACGAACGAATCCAATATTCCAAAGTAGTTTAGTGATTATTGGAATTTATGAAAGAGGCAGAGGTTTCTAATGTAGAGTCTTTGCTTGTCTGAGGCGGTAGGATTTGAAAGTCCTTTTTCTTATTGGATGCAGGAGGGTGGAGGGGAGGTGTCCTATTGGTTGCGAATACTAAGAAGGAGAGTGAGTGTGGACTATCGGTAAAGGCTATGCGGCTGTGGAGAAATAAGTTTTCTAAGAATAGTTAAGATCTGATTTAAATGTAATGTAGTTGAGTGGCTTTTTTGATGTTTAATAAAACTAGGGTGGTTGGTGTGAGTCTAAAAGGATTCATCAGGGTTTTTTGGTACTTGGTAGAGGGATATATTCTTCTAAATTCATCATATTTTCATTTTCAGCGAAATGAGGGTTGTTGAAAAAGTTTATGGATAGAGTTTTTTAATATATTCTTTGAAGGTGGAGATTCTTAAGGCTTTTTTAATATCATCATTTCCAAAGTACCAGTTTGCTATTCTGATTAATCTTAATGAGGAATTTTGAGATCGTTCTAGTATATCAATATTAGATTTGGCCGCATAAGCCCAAACCAGTCATCCGTATGACATGATAGGAAGTAGAATGGGGATGTACAGAAGCAGTTTATTTTCTAATGACATTTTTGAGTTCCAACATATCAAGGGGTAAATTGTATATTTCATTTTTCGGAACTTCTCACGCGGGAGTGTAATATGTTTATTCTTGGTTAGGGATTTATCTAGAGTTACACCTAAATAATTGAAAATATCGATAGACATAAGAAAAACTGACGTGCGTCAGCGAGTCATCGCTTTTGCTCAAATTGATGGATATAGTGGGTCGTAAGAAACAATGTAGAAGACGCCTATGATGGTAATAAAAACCCATCAAGAGTACCAGTGACACTTTGCATCAACGCTGTGTGATTAGGAGGATAAACAAAGTTAAATGCACCAAAATCTTGCATAATAAAGCACTATTGCGAAAATGCAGAAAGTTATGAGGGCTTAAGTGGAGGGACCATTTTAGCTTCTAGAGTTATGCGAAATTGAATTTGAGTGGGGTTGGTAAAAGCACTTGGTTTTGTTTAATTGGACAGATGAGAATGGAGAAGAGATTGAGAGCTTAGTGATATATGAATCAATTGGTTCAATTTAGCACTCACAGGATTACATTGCTTCTATATACCAGGGGAATTTGTCATTATTCTGAGAATTTGTTTCGCATGATTTGAACCTTTTTCATATAAGTTTGTGTACGAACCCCAAACAAGGGAAGTGTAGGTGATGAGATTAAGGAAGATTTGTAAAGTAAGACTATTTAATGAGAGAGGAGATTACTATGAGCGAAATACATAAACACCTTCTTATTCCAAAATTTTCAGTCAGGAATTTGATATGCTGTTTATAGGAGTTTCTGAGTCTAACTCAGTTCCAAGGTAGCGTACTACTGAGACCCAGTTTATCTCTTCATCAAAAGAGATTTAGATTATTGTTGGGGCTTATTGTGCCATACTTGAAGATTATAGCTTGAGTCTTGACAACGTTGGGATTGCCATCCTCCAGTCCGCAACCAGCCCCAAGATGCTTAGATAATTTGGAGAGCTTTGATGGTATATTTTGGGTTAGCCCCGAGCAACACAGCAGAGTCATCATCAGCAAAGATACTGATACCGGCATGGTGTGAAGAGACAGAGGTGAAGAGATTATAAAAAGAAGGACTTAAAATCGACCCCGAGCACAGCAGCCATTGTTCCATTATTTGAATAACTATTTTACCTACATTGAATGATCTGTCGTGAGAAAACTGTTGATGATATTGATAAAGAGGAAAGGAAATTTAAAGTTGATTATTTTATAAATCAACCCATCGTGCCACATTCGGTCAGAATACCTTTAACATCCAAGAAAATGCCAATAGTAAATAGATTTATGGGTGAACCTTCATTAATACGTTGGTCACTTGGTTAGCTGGTGGATAGCAGAATGGCCCTCTCGAAACCCACACCTTGGGGACGGTTTTCAATGTTGCTATGGATTTGATTCTATTTAGTAAGAATTTTCATAAATTCTTGCAGGAGTTAGAAGACTGATTGGCGTAATTTTGAAGTTAATTTATGATCTTGATTTGGTTTGGGATCATAGTGGTGTAGCTCCTTTCCATTTTTTGAGGAAGTAATTTGGCCATGAGACACTTGCTAATGATTTAAGTCAGATTGGTGATTGCCTTGTCCGGAAGATATTTAAAGCTATGGAATAGTATCTAGACGGAGCTTTCTTATTTAAAGATTTATGATTATTTGTTTAATTTCGTTTGGGGTGCCAAGGAGATGTTGGAAGAAGTGATCATTTTCTGGAGAAATCAGAGACGACTCTTTCCAATTTCTTCTTCAATTTTTTCGTCGAATACGGAAAGCGTTTTCTTGGAATGTCAGCTTCCGGGCCTTGAAAAGCTTCCGCTCTAAATCCAGAGTAGCCATTCCACTCAGGCCCTGAGGGTGGAAAATTTAAGCTTTACGAGTGATAATTCTGTTCAAGTTAAACAGAATGGTATCCTAAGGAGGTGATATCAAGAATTTCCAGCCTATTTTTGTGGACATTAATTAAGATGCGTTTTATTCAATTAGAAGTTTACTTCCTTTTGTAGGCGTAACAGTCTGATTCAAGTTTTCTGAACCTGTTTTTAGTTTATGTGAGATTCCTGATTTGAAGAGGGCAACTGATTGGGTTGTTACTCACTTTAGGAAAAACAAGTGATTGCATAAATAATTTTGAGTTGAAGTCCTTGATAGCTTTTCTATTTCATTGTGTTTCAATCTTGGGATTTCCCAGGCAGGTGTGAGTAACTTCTTGGATTTAATGGCCTGTGTTATGAGTTCAAGATCAGGAGGGAGTGATCATTGTTTTAGAGGAAGATCGTGATGATGGGATTATGATCACTACTTAATTCATTATGCTAGTGACCTTAAGTGTCTGAGAATTTTGCACTGGCAAAACAAGGATGGAGTTTGATCCTTCAAGGGACATGCGTAGATGGTCAGGAGCAATGATGTCGAGTGACCGAAGCCGCCACCCAATTGCAGATTAGCACCATTTCTGCTTTGCTCTTCCTGGGTTCCAACAGGGGTGTTTAGCTGTTAGAAATCTCCAAATATTATAACTTTATGGTTTGGGGACGAGAGATACAAGAATCTAAGTCGATAGTGTTTCTATCCAGTGGAGGTCTGATAAATGCTGGAGGACCGTATGAAAAAGAGATTGGCTTGTCAGACAGATAATTGAGTAAAGCTAAACTTTGGTTTTTTTTTTAATGATGATTGAAATGATAGATTTATTTTAAACTCGTCCTTGGTGGGTTTTCTTGGCAGTTGGCATTTTTTTTAGAATTTTTTTTTTTTTTTTTTTTTTTTTTTTTTTTTTTTTTTTTTTTTTTTTTTTTTTTTTTTTTTTTTTTTTTTTTGGCCGTAGTAAAAATTGTTTTGCATACAAATATCGGCCTGCTTGCTGAACTGGTAAGCTTTTGTATTCAAGCCTATGCTTTTGAGTCGGTAGCATTTTAGGCGCATTTTCGCGATTGTGATGGACCTAAGGAACATTTGAATGGCTATATGGTACAGCTGGCTTAAATTTCATGGATTTGATTAGTAGCGGCGTATAGAACGATGGCTATGGTAGGTTTAGACGTTTGGGCTGTTTAGTTTGAAATTGCTTTTTCGTTCTTCCCAAACATTTATGGTTTGGTTTGCTTGGTTTAATGTTTTAGCACATCCGAGTTGGTCTGGACCTCTGCAAGTGCACGTGGCATTGTTTGCATCGTTTAGTGCAGTCTCGAGATGTGGCTGCCAGCACATTGAGGCACTTAGGCGGCTGCAAACCGCTGTGGAAGAATTTGGCAGCGATAGCACTGCTGAGCCTGGTATTTTTCTTCAAAGCTTCTACTTTAAAATAACCTATTTGAAATGTTAAAATATTCTGAGTTTCTTCAAATTTTTAAGACAACAATAAAAGCATGTTGGTATTATTTCTTTACTTTGAGAACTGATACATGATCAGGTTGAATCAAAATATTTTAATTCACTAACTATCTCATTGAGTGTCATAGTCCGAGTGTAAACCGCGAATCACAACTTTCAACATTTTGTGTATTTGAATGTGGATTGCTTTTACCGAGATGTAGTTTTGAATGATTCTATGATCGTTGGGTGATTCGGGAAACTTTCAACTTCCGTTTATGAATCTTCTAGCATCTTGTTGCCGGTTTTCCTTGCTCTTTCAGAAGCTCTAGTGTTATACTCTCATCGATAATTGTTGAAGAACTTTTTCCTGGTAACAACAGTGGACATTGTTGTTTTCAGTGTCACTATCATTATTTTCTTCAGTTTGAGCGTGGTTTCGGGCTTAGTAGAGGTTTTGTTTCTATTTCGCTTTCTTCGGAAGAGGAGGGGCGGAGTGCATGGTTCGACATCCAAATCTGAATTACATTTGTTTTGATTTTTGGGTTCAGAATTTTCCATTATGGGTGAGGCCAAATTTTCTTATTCTTTTAGTTTTCTGATACTATTACTCTGAGATGGAGGAGGAAGTGTAGTTTTCTGTCTAACATTTTCAAGATTTGCTTCAGCTGCATTAGCTCATCTGAAAGGAGCTTGTTAGATTTGCGCACATCGAATGATGATGTGTTGGGTCTCATTTACTAATTGCATGTCTAGTTCGCTCTGAGTTTGTTTGCGGTAATTATAAATCAGATTCTCCAGATAATCACAATATGCTTCGCAAGATTTCGCGTCATTTAAAAAATCAACCCTATGATACGCATCCTCTAAGTTTAATTCACACAGGTTAATAACAGAAAGGCCACTTACCTCTGATGAGTTTGATGTATCCATGATGGTAGTCCAAAAAGTCGAGGGTAATCCAAATCAACACGTGCAGTAGCACGTGGGAAACACAAGTAAGTTTTCTACAATGCGTAGAAATTTAAGATGAACAATCTAAAAATAATGATTTAGAATGTTGGAAAAGTCACTAACAAGTTTGTATGAATCAAAGTAAATCAGCAAAAGTCCAAAAACAAATCGATGGAACTCGATTACATATCCGATCAAGCAGGCGTCGCAGCCGTCGAAGGGAGAAAAAGTCGCCGTTGAATACAGAACGCGATACGGGGCGAAAAATCCCGCCGTCCGCAGTAAACCAGTTTCACGAGAGGAACGAGATTCGACTGAACTCTAGCACGCTAGCAGGAAAAAATGAAAATATCGATAAGACACAATATCTGAATTTTAAGCTGGATTTCGTACCAAAATAAGTGGTACAGAGTAAAATTAAATATGAATACACTGCTAGAAAATAATGAGCAAGTTGGAAAGGAAAGATAAATGAAATTGACCACCACACGGGCTGCAAAGATATAAATAGACGGGAAACGCTAGTGACTAACTTCTTACAAAAACACGACAACGTTTTCAAAGCCCCGCCCACACCTACTCGCTTTGGTCATAGGTCCACCTCCATTATAGACTTCGCACTGATTCGGACTTTCCATTGGCTGATAAATTTCTGAATTATTTCCTCAGCAGCACTTCTTAGTGCTTATTTGCGAGGGAAATAAACTCCCAATTTTTTCAACTTTTCTCTGCCTCTGCCACTGACGACTATGGATACGGACTCTGAATCGATTACTGAACAGGAAATGATCTCGAGCGCTAACTCATCCCGTGCCTCCACTCCCACACCACGAGAGGACTTACATTCAAGTTGCATACTCTGGAAACAAATCGAAAAAGAACTGAAAACTTACACCGACTCTATTGACCACTGTCAAACCCTGATACGGAACCTGGAAAGACAAGGACTATTTGATCACCCCATCTACACCACCCAATGTGAGATGACTCAAGGTTTTATGAAACAACGTGAACAGCTTACTGGTGAGTACACTTCTCTAGCGCCTTGCGATGCTGCTGGCTGCATAGTGCACAACACACCACCAACCACACCACTTAAAAAATCCATTAAAAGAAAAACTGAAAATGACGGATTTATTACCCCACCTAAAAATAAAACAAAAAGACATCTAAACCTCACCCCTATCCAAAGCATACCGATTCAAACTCAAAATAAATTTACCGGACTAACAATCTCAGTAATACAATCAGCCACAACTGTAAGCCAACCCACTTTAATTAAAACTAAACCTACATCATCAAACAATCAACCATCACCTACAAAAACTTTCACACCAATAAATCTCCCTCCACCTATCATGCTGAAAATACACAAGAACTATAGACAACAATTAAGAGAATTAACCGCGGCAGTACCTAAACTCAGGACCAGGTTATCAGGAGAATACATTAAGCTCTACACGGACACCCATGAAGACTACCGTAAACTAGCAAAAACCCTCGAAAACACACCCTACCAATACTACCTAATTCAACCGAAAGATACCAGGCCTATAAAAATAGTTTTAAAAGGACTTCCACGAGACACCCCTACCAAAGACATAGAAGAAGAATTAACTGAACTAGGATTTACATTTACTAAAGTTAACCAGCTAATCAATAGAAGAACCAATCAACCACTTCCTGTCTTCATGGTAACTTTACCAAGAAGCAAAAAAAACCCAAAAAATCTATGATCTTACCAACATTTGCTATATGTCAATATCAGTCGATCAATATAAATCTAATCAAATAACACAATGCTTCAACTGTAATCATTTCCACCATTCATCCCAAAATTGCCATAAAGAACCTCGCTGCCTAAAATGCTCAGGAAACCACCCAACTCAAGACTGTGACATACAAGGAAAAGTAGAAGATATCAAATGTATAAATTGTAATACAATAGGACATGCTGCATCTTACGGGGGCTGTGTTGCTTACCCAAAACCTCCCAAAGGCTCTGAATTCAAATCATCCACTTACAAAATTCGTGAAAATACATCTTACGCCAATGCCCTCACTTCCAACCAACAGATGGCGCCACCCCAAGAGAATCAAAGTACCAAAGTTCCAGTAAAAGCCAACCTCAGAAGAAAAGGATCCGAAAACAACCCTGCTAATGCACTCCTCGCCGCCATAGAACAACTGAGGGAACTCGCCGAAGTATTCACCCTGATACCTGGTCTACTTACACTCCTCCCTAAAATTAAAAATGCTAAATCTAACGAAAACAAAAAATTCGCAATCCTAGAAGCCATAATGAATAACGATGATTAATAGCCCTAACCTTAATTTTAACCCCCTGGGTCTTAGGATATGTTCATGGAACGCTAATGGCGTTAAATCCAAAGTAGTAGAGCTCACCGAATTCATCATAAAATTCTCACCTGACTTAATCCTAATACAGGAAACCCACCTCAAAACCAACCAAAACTTCTATATTTAAAACTATACAGTATACAGGAATGATCGCATCACTGAGGAAGCTGCTTCCGGTGGAACCATGATTTTAATTAAAAGAAACTTGAAACATCACTCCCTGCCTACCACACCACACCAATGGGTCGAATCAACTACAATAGTTCTCACCCCTCCAAACCAAAATCCCATCACTATCTCTTCAATCTATGTACCCCCAAGCTCCGATCCCCACCTTTTCACAATAGACTTAGAAAACTTAATACAAACTAATAGCAATTGTATTCTTTTTGGAGACTTCAACGCACACCATCTCAACTGGAACTGTAATAAAAACAACATCCGAGGAAATCAACTGAATCACTTTGCCAATCAACTCGATCTAAAAATACTTTTCCCCCCACTTCCACACGTTTTGGTCATAACTCATATTCTACAGTTGACATAGCCCTCCTCAGAGAATTTCAACATCCCTTCAAAAAATTTTCCATACCCGAACTCAGCTCAGACCACAACCCAGTCTTAATAGAATTCACATACAACATCCCATATGAAATTAACAACAGATCCACATACACATGTTGGTCAGCTTTCTCATCTCACCTACGTGAAACCACAAATTTCTTAAAAATTGCAAATATCAATAACACCCAACAACTTGAAAATAACATACACACCCTTACTGATAACATAATTAACTCACATAAACACGCCTCCAAATCAGTCAAATGCACTAGTCACACCATGTGTACCCTCCCATATCAAAGATCTAATTAAAACAAAAAACAACCTCAGAAAACAATACCAACGCTCTCTCAATCCATACATAAAAACACAAATTAACAGACTACAAAATAAAATCAAAAGAGAAGTACAAAATTTTCACAACAAACATGGAACCTCAAACTAGAAAATCTTAACACTCAAGACAACTCCCTCTGAAATTTCACAAAATTTTTTAAAAATAAAAGATCGCAAATCCCCACACTCAACACTCAAAATGGAACTGCCATAACAAATGAACAAAAATCAGAAACACTAGCTGAACAACTAGAACAAAACTTCCAAAACAACCCATCCTGTGACCCAACTTTTGATTCTAATGTTACACACACTATTCAAAATTACCTCTCCCCCCCTCCACATGAAGTCTCCACTCCCACCACTCCACAAGACATAATAGATTTTATCAAAAAGCTAAAAAACAAAAAAGCCCCTGGAAAAGATACAATAACGAACAAAATGCTAAAAAACCTACCAATCAAAATTATTTTCCTACTAACCATTATCATTAATAAAATCTTAATTTTTAACCATTTCCCCAAAATTTGGAAAACAGCTATTATCTTCCCCATCTTAAAACCAGGAAAAAATGCTCATCTCCCAGATAACTACCGTCCCATTTCTCTCCTTTCTACACTAGGCAAACTACAGAATCCATAATCCTAGATAAACTTAAACTTTTCCTAACGGCAAATAATCTTAACAACCCTAACCAATATGGCTTCACCTCAAAACTTTCTACTCTTCACCCCTTACTAAAACTCACGGAAATCATCACCTCAGGATTCACCAAAAAACAATCCACCGGAGTAGTCTTCCTTGATATTGCCAAAGCTTTCGATCGAGTTTGGCTCGATGGTTTAACATATAAAATGATTCAAAATAATTTCCCCCCCCCTCATCCTTCTCATCCACTCATACTACAATTATCGTTTTTTCCAGGTCAGAATTAATGACACTCTATCCACCCCACGCAAAATAAACTCAGGAGTAGCTCAAGGAAGTTTAATCAGTCCATTTCTTTTTAACTTCTACTTAAATGATATTCCAAATTATTCCCTGACAACACTAAATATGTACGCTGATGATACCGCAATAGTTGCAAAATTTATAAATCCCAAAACAGTTACTTTTTCCCTAAATAAACACTTTGAGCTACTCCAAACATATTTCAGTAAATGGAAAATCAAAATAAATGTAGACAAGACTCAAGCTGTAATATTTACCAAAAGAAAATTAAATCCACCCCCACCCACCTTTTTTCAAAAACAAATCCCATGGGACACACACGCAAAATATTTAGGCCTTACTTTCGATAAACATCTGACCTGGAAAAAACATATCCTAAACACAAGAGAAAAATTCCGTAAATTATTCCACAAAGTTTACCCCCTTATTAACAGAAAATCCAAAATGAACCTACAAAACAAATTACTTATTTTCACAGCTACCATGCGTCCAATCATCAGCTATGCAAGCCCAATATGGGCATATTGTGCAAAATCAAACGTCAACATATTAGAAATATCCCAAAGCTCTACTATCAGGATGATCGTCAGAGCCTCCATATACATGAAAAACAAAGACATTTATAAAGCACTAAAAATAACCACCTTTAAACAACATGTTCAAAAACTTGCCGTAAATTTCTTTAATTCACTTTCAAATATTAATAACCCAAATTTTCAAAATCTAGAAGATTATCAACTACACCCAAATACGAAAAGACCCAGGAAAATTCTATTAGATTACAACCCACCTTAAACTTAACTTTAGCTCTTAATATTCAACAGCACTACCAACATTAACATTGGAAATTGTATCGAGCACATAGGCCGCGGAGCGGCCTTCAAGCTCGGGTCGGTATTGTGATGCAAAACTTGGCTTTGGATGGAGTTTGGACTTTCTGCAAGTGAGTGTTCAGTAGCTGGGCTTTGATTGGCTGTCAACTTGGTCTTATAAAGTAGGCACTTTGAAGGTATAGGTTTCGGTCAGGGGAGGCGCTGAGTGTCTTGTCTCTGGTTGGTTGGTAGATTACGGAGGTGAGCTTCCTATTGGCTGCCCTTGGCTGTCGTGTTTGTGATATGGGTGTGTTTAGTTTGGAGGGCGTATACGGCTTGAGAATGAAGTTAATAAGTTAATAGCATGTTTTAGAGTAAAAATTTAAGAGTTTAAATAATTTGAGGAGTGATAATAATTAAGGTGGGTTGTAGGAGTCTAGTAATACAGTTCTGGGTCTTTTTGTGTTTTCGCGAGGGGTGTAGTTTTCCAAGATTGATCATGTTGTAATTATTAGTTAGGTTCAGTGTTGAGAAAAATTTTTTGGCTATTTTTTGTATGTGTTTTCTAAAAGTGGGGATTTTAGTAGCTTTTAGGATTTCATTATTTCTGATGTACCATCTAGATTTAGTAATTAATCGGAGAGTTGAGCTTTGTGTTTTTTCGAGTAGATTGATATTACTTTTTGCCGCATACGCCCAAATGGGACATGCATATGTGAGTATTGGCCTGAGAACGGCTGTGTACAGAAGCAACTTATTTTTGATATTCATTTTGGAATCCCGTTAGATTAGAGGGAAAATACTTCATTTAGCTTTCCGGAATTTTTCACGTGTATATGCAATGTGTGGTTTCCATGTGAGTGTTTTATCGAGTATAACTCCGAGGTATTTGGTTTTTGAGACCACGGGATATGTGTTTTGTAGAAGGTAGGGGGTGGGGTGTTTATGATTCTTTTTCTGGAAAATAAGATTGCTGCCGATTTTTCGACATTAATCTTGATTTTCCAGTCGTTGTATTAAGTTTCTAGTAGTTGGAAGTGTTTATTAAGTGCGAATGTGACTGTTTTGATATTTTTGTATTTTGCGAGTATGGCTGTGTCATCTGCGTACATGTTTAAAATAGTTAAGCTATATTGTGGGATGTCATTTAAGTATAAGTTGTGTAAAATTGGACCGATTAATGATCTTTGCACTACTCCATATTTAGTGAAGTGTGTGTTTGATAATGTGTCATTAATTTTAACCTGGTAGTTTCTATTAATGAGATGGGGCCGCGGTAGCCTAGTGGTCAAGGTCGTGGATAGCGGCTGGCGGTTTTCGTTCAGTCGCGGGTTCGATCCTTGGCCACCAAAGACCCGCCGTGTAGCCGGGGCTGATGCACGCTAAATCTGTTCGGGGCCCAAAGTCCTCCCGTTGGCGTGGTGTGGATGTTAGGAGAGGGGGGTGCCAGCTCAGGTGTCGTCCTCGTCACTTGACCGTGGTTCAAAATTACGAGGTCCGTCGCCAATAGCCCTCGTGTTGCTTCTAGTGCGACGTTAATAAAAACTAAACTAAACTAAAACTAAATCTATTAATGAGATAGCAGTAAATTAAATTAATTAGTGGTGTGGGGAATTTGTAGTGTATAAGTTTGTATGTGAGTCCTTCTATCCAGACGCGGTCGAAGGCTTTTTGTATGTCGAGAAAAACTGCTCCTGTTGATTTTCTGTGTTCTAATCCAGATGAGATGTGCTCTGTTAGTTTGATTAGAGGGTGGGAGGTGGAGAGATTTTTAGTGAAGCCGTATTGGTTAGGGTTGCGAATATCGGATGTGTCGAAGTGATTGTTGATTCTTTTTAGTATGACAGATTCTGTTAGTTTGCTTAGAGAAGAGAGCAATGCTTTTGGTTGGTAGCTATCGGATAGGCGGGGATTTTCCCCCGGTTTAAGGATAGGAAAGATTACGGAGGTGGGATTCTCGTCTGAGCCTTCATCGATGATGGACGCGCTGACAAACTGGTCCGATAGGACTGACGAAGTCATGGAGCAATCCATAGATAATACTCAATCAAATATTAATTCTGATCAGGGTGCGGCCTTACCAGCTTCTCCTTCAAGCAAAATCTACAGCGAGGAGTTCTTCGCGGTAAATTTTACCATGACAAGGAGGGCAATCCAAGGACGGAACGCCTATGCTGCCTGGGCTCGGAAGCTTAGAACTACCAAGAAGGACGATCCCGAATTCCTCAGGGATCACGAAGAACTGCGGAAATCAGGTGAGAATCTAGATAAAGTTCTCACCCAAATGGGTGATATTCCCCTATTCAAACTCCCAGCGAGTGAAAAAGAGCTTGACCAGTTGGTCGAAAATCAAAAAAATCTGGCCAAAAACCAGAAGGAAGCAGTTCCCAAAGTTGTTGCTACTCCCTTGAGACAAGACAGACCTGAGTCTGCCCCCCAGGGGAAAAAATCAACTAAAAGAACCAGGAATAGTGAGGGATTCATCTCTCCTCCCAAACATCAGACGAGGAAGGCACCTAAGGCCAACCCGAATGCTCAAATTGTAGAAACGATGCATATCGACGCAAATCCTGACGTCGACATCAACTCTCTAGATCCGGTGATGGCTGCAACCCCCTAAGAGTCCAAAAATCCCCCCCCTTTTTCGTTAGCCCGAAGGGGGTTTGGAGGACACTCATTACTTTGGCCAAACTCAAGGCCCCTTCCGTTCAATCCAAGCTAACCGGCAGATTTTTTAAAGTCACGGTTGGAACTGCGGACGAGTACCGGACCCTAACTGCGTTTTTCCAGCAGTCGGGAGTTGAATTCAAATCTTTCATGTTAAAAGAGCAACGTCCCAATAAGGTGGTCGCCCGCGGTCTACCGTCGAACACGGATAAGGCCGACATTAAATCAGCATTCGAAGAGGAGGGTTTTATCATCCATAAGATAACCCAACTCACCAAATTTAAAACTAAGGCTCCAATGCCCCTAATTTACATACAATTAACCAATACCCCTGAAGCCGAAAAACTCTACGCCTTTAATGAGCTATTTGGCACTAGAGTGCATATCGAACACTATAAAGGCAAAAAATATAACCAATGCTGGCGCTGCCAAGGGTGGTTTCACTCCTCAGAAGTCTGCCACTTACCAATTAAATGCGTCAAGTGCGCAGGCCCTCATCCCGCAAAGGATTGTAATAAAACCTATGAGGACCCCCTCAAATGTGCCAACTGCTCGGGTGATCATGCTGCAAATTGGCGCAGATGCCCTATGCACCCTGCAAACACGGCCAAAGCCAAAAATCAAAAAACTAACACCCAACTGAAAGGCAGCGCCAAACAGCCAATCAGAAAACAGCCACCACCGCCTCCCCGCCCCTACATCTCTGGGTATCGGAAGGTTGAACCTACCCTGCAGTACGCTGCGGCATTGAAGGGAGGAACTACGGAGCGTCCGCGCGCCATCCTCCCTCCCCTTCCTACCGCAGATGCTCGTTTCAACGCCGGTATGCTTAAAGACTTATTTGAAATGATCGCTGACACGAGCGTTAATAAAGACGCACTTGTCATGGCTTTTAGGAACTCGCTTCCTGCCCTCCGTGCTGTATCCACGGACATCGACAGGTCATATATAATCTTCGAAGCTTATTGCGGGCTTCTTTAAATTTAAGCTTAAAATTCAATAGCCCGAATGTGCAAGAGCTTAAAATTGGATTTTGGAACACAAACTCATTGCGCCCAAAAATTCAAGAGGTTCGTGATTTTGTTCACGAGCAAAACTTTGATGTTTTCTTGGTTCAAGAAACAGTGCTTCAACCAGGCATCGAACCCCAGATTGCCAACTATCGCCTCTACAAAGACGATAGAATTGATATTACCACCCATCGAACATATGGAGGCACTGCCATTTATTGTAAAAATAACCTTGTTCAAAGCCGAGTCCCACTTCCAAAATTAGACAACATGGATGCCACTGCTATTGAAATCAAAATTAAAAACTCCCCCCCCCTCTGAGAATTGTTTCCGCATACGCCCGTCATAAAAGGCTTTATAACAGGTTTCCCGTGGAGGAGCTTAAAAAACTTCTAAACATTGGGAATAACGTCATCATTGCTGGAGACCTAAACGCAAAACATGTTGCGTGGTATAATGCTAGATCGAACAAATTTGGCCGATTACTATTTAGCACCCTCAATAGTATGCGAAACGTGAGAATAGCTGCCCCGCAGTCTATCACTCGCACCCCCACCAACAGATCGGAAGGATCAATTATCGATCTAGCAATCCTTAAAAATATCCCCTTTTCATTTAACATCCGGACTCTTAATGATTTGAGTTCGGACCATCTTCCGGTCGTTCAAAATTTTAAAATCGACCCTGCTCTCATTAAAAACCCAGAGCAATTATCCACAAATTGGGATAATTTTAAATTCTCACTGAGGAACAAAAACATTCCTCCTATCAGAATTATTAGCAATGATGACATTGAGAATGCAATCAGCATGCTCAATCAAAATTTATCAGAGGCTTTCACTGCTGCCTCAAAACCAAAATTTAAAATTCCTCCACGCACCCTCCCCGCCGAAATCAAAGCAAAAATTAAGCAGCGAAACAGAGTGCGGAGACTTTGGCAAAGACACAGGGACCCCGATTACCTAAATCAATTCCGCACTCTCCAGCATGAGATAGCTCGGGAGACTAAAACTCACTCTAAAAAACAATGGGATGAGGATATTGCTGCCCTCAATCCTGAAGACAACTCACTTTGGCGTAAAGCTAAATTCCTCAGAAGACCTCCTCAACACATTCCGCCCCTAAAGGGCGCAGCCAGCAGTATTGCAATTTACCCAATCGAGAAGGCTGAGGTAATTGCTGATAGTCTGGAAAAACAATTTTCCCCAAACCTTGACGTTGAAAACCCAGAGTTTTCAGCGCAGGTGAAATACGCAGTCCAAACTTTTCTAACCGAACCGGCCGCAGCTCGACCGGCTACCCCGCCGCAGAACGAAAACGCAGCACCCTGCGCTGCGGACGCCGAACGGGAGTGTGACCGCTTAGCGGTCTCCCCTTCTTTTTTCATAGAACCCACTAAACCGACGGAAATTTTAGAATATATTAATAAAATTAATCCTCGCAAGGCTCCGGGGGCAGATGGAATCACTAATCGCATGATTAAAAGCTTCCCTCATAAATATATTGTCTTCTTAACATTTTTGCTAAACTGCATGTTAAGGAATTCTTACTTTCCGCATAAGTGGAAAACTGCCGTGGTGGTTCCGATCCATAAAAGCGGGTCGGCACCTGATATTCCCCAAAATTATAGACCTATTTCTTTGCTTAGCAGCTTAAGTAAAGTATATGAATTTGTAATTCTTCGTCGCCTGAATCAACACATAACTGCGAATAATATTATTATTCGGCAGCAGTGTGGCTTCGTACCAAAGAGCAGTACTATTCACCAGTTGCTACGAGTCACTGAAATGATTCACACAGGCTTCGAACAATCACTCACCACGGGTATACTTTTCTTAGATGTAGCCAAGGCTTTTGATAAAATTTGGCACCTTGGATTAATCTACAAGCTCATGCGATTAAATTTTAATCCTAAACTTATTAAAACACTTCACTGCTATCTCTCGAACCGAACTTTCCGAGTTCGGATAGCACACACCCTCTCCACTGCTCGACCAATCAAATCATATGTCCCTCAAGAAAGTCTGCTTGGCCCCGCCCTCTTCAATTTGTACGTCAATGACATACCCCAGACTATCAATACCAAATTAGCGTTATTTGCTGACGACACTGCTGTGCTGACTCAAAATAGGAGTGTATCCGTCGTCACCTCCTATCTACAACAACATATCTCCCAGCTAGAGCTCTGGCTCATGAACTGGAAAATTAAAGTCAATGCATCCAAAAGTGCAGCCATATTGTTCTCGAAAAAACCGAGACCGCGAAACCTGGCAACACTAAAAATATTCGACCAACCAGTGCCCTGGGTAACCCATTACAAATACCTAGGGTGTATACTGGACTCAAAATTAACCTTTTCTAAACAAATTGAGTACGTCTGCGATAAGGGCAGAGCGACTCACTTCCAGGTTAATAAACTCATAGGCCACAAGAGTACCTTGGCGATCAGACACAAAGTTTTGCTTTACAAAGCTGTTGTAAGACCGGTCATGACATATGCATCCCAAATCTGGGGAGCTAGTGCCATGATTCACCTTAAGAAATTGCACATTGCTACCAACTCCTTTGTTAGGAAAATTATCAACGCTCCCTGGTTCGTTAGGAATGAAGTCATTTACAGGGACCTTAATATTGAACCCATCATGGAATTTAATAAAAAACTTTCAATAAACTTCTTTAAAAACTTACCGCATCACCCCAATGCGCTACTGAGGTAGCAACCCAATTATAAAATAAATC
>BMAW01010418.1:0-10000 GCA_019974015.1 Nephila pilipes
TTTAAAATAATTAATTTAACTTTAAAATAATTTAAAATAATTAATTTAACTTTATTTTTTTTCATATATTATTTGCTATTGTTAGAATGCGGCTTTATGCATCGCATCGTTCAATTAACCCTTTGAGATGCGGTATATAAAAATCATTAAATTTTAGTTAAAATTCATTTTATATGAATTAATAATTTTAAAAGGACACAATATCAAGTGGTAAAATTATTTTTATTTATTTCCTAATTTTTAAGACCCTGTATATATAATATACCACCGCCCCTCTAGGACATCTTATTTGTACACTTGTTGTTTCGTATTCTTTTGAAGAAATAATAAATACCTACATTAAAAAAGTATTTTATTTTAGTTACTTTGGAAAATACTAGGATCAAAAAACACTTTTGAGAAAATGTGAACTTTATGATGTTTTTTTTTATTTCTAAGAGTGATAATTTGTGCGAAAATGTGTGAATTAAGTTAAATACGTATATGATTTTCATAACTTAATGATAAAATTATGCTATAACCTTAATAAACCAAATTTAGTAGAAATGTATTTACAGTTTTAATTAAAATAACGTAAATTTTTGATTGCATATACTGTAAAGATGTTTTCTTCATCACTTGTTTCTGAAGGTAACTCCGATCCATCAAAAGGCAGCTCTTTAAACCAAACAAGTTTTTTCCAATTGAAAGACTCCGTGTGGCATTCATTTAAAAATATTTTTTAGAAATATTTATATATATATATATATATATATATATATATAAGAAATTAATTAAAACTAGATTATAAGACTATTTTAAGAAAAATTAAGAGTAAAAGTAGATCTGTAAGAGTTCAAAAACGGTAATTGTTCGTATTCGAAACATTCCCTCTCACATATGCGATGGACAGATGTGTCAAAGAAAAAAAGGTCTGCCCTCTCTATTCTGAAGTATTTATGGGATATATACACAATTACCCTTTATTCCTTTTAATCACCGCTAAAGGGTGTTCCTAGATCTTTTCAGTTTAGATGGAATCATCCTTTCTTTCAAAATTCACATTTAGTGCCTAAAGCTAAGAGTTTTGTTCTTCTTACACAACGGGTAACTCTTTGATGTATTGTATCTTTTGCAATACCTTTCTTCAATGATTTACATTTTGGTTCAACTTAGATTCTTTGATAACGTCTATCGTTAGAGGCAATGACCCCTACTCTTATCCCTCTATTGTTGGTAGCTTATCGTCTATTTTTATCTCGCTGTAACGCTATATCAAATATCGTTTGTAAGTCATGTCTATCAACAACAAATCCTGAATCTACTGTCTCCAGCCAGTTCTATATTAGATGCTTCCTAAAACTCTCCCTCCTCTTCGCTTTGTTAGATTTTTTTGCAGTAGTGTTAGCTATGAAAAATCCTTTTTTCCCCTGCGTTATTGTTAGTTGTCTTTTCGTGGGCACGCACCGCATTGATAAATTCTTAATAGCCATACAAGAGACTATTGTTTTAGGTGAAGAGTTTTAGCGTAAAAGATCACTTTTCATTTTTTTTTTTTATTGTTTGCTACATTTTAATTACATTTATCTTAAAAATACTCTATGTAATAATTTTTGCTTGCTTTAATGTTAATTGCATGTAGCTGATATATATTTAATTTAATAATCTATCGTTCCCTTTAATTTTAATATCGGAAAAATTTAGTGTTTTCCATTTCTCTATAATTCATCGTTTATTTTAATTCTTTATAATCATTATAAGTAATTTAATAATAATTATAAAAACAGCGCACCTTGGGTGGTTAAATCTGTTCTTTGCAAAACTTTGCAATTCATTTTTTTCCTGTTTTAAATTCTTTTCTTCGGAGAATAACTCTTTAACTTCCCAGAAACTTTATAACATATTTATGACCTCTATCTTTCACTGTAATAAAGTTAACCATCACATATCAGTCTGGTTCGAAAATTTTAGTGCCGCCATCTGTCGCTCTCTAACCTTCTGCGTGGGCGGTGGTATAAATTCATACCATTTATTTTGAAGTAATTATTAAATAAATTCTTCATATATTTTGTTTCAAGTAATTATCAATATTTACGTAGAATTTCAAACATAGATTGGTTAGCTGATGAAATTAAATTTTTCAATTCATTTCAAAAACATTTCTGTAAGGGATAAAACAGCCTCTTGTTAGGTACTTTCATTAGATTCAAAGCAATAATTTTTATAATCAAAGTGCATGGTTGTGGAATCTAATTTTAGTAAAGAATACTATAAGCTACCATTTGAAATTAAATGTAAGGGGGAATATTTTACAGAGATTCTTAGGGTGTTAAATATGTGGTATAAATATATATCATCGCCCCTCATAGGCTTAAGAAATGGACAATATTTATGAAGATGTGTTAAAGTTGCTGTCGATAAGATTGATTGATTGCTTATCGGCTTTTCGTTGACAAAGCCACATAGAAATAATCCAAACTTTATTCACGATTGATTTCGTAACTTTGCGCCTTGATTTAGTAATGTGGCTACGACTCACACTTTGCTTCCGAAGTGAGCTTGGTGCTCCATAATCTATCCCAGAAGTATAAAGTGCTGTGAGTTGACTCATGACCTAAACCTGACCTAGTCCAACACGCTAACCATTACACTACTACGGCTACTCAATGCCATTAAATTCGATTGCTATTTCAGAATTAAATACATCTACTTAAAAAATATTTGCGAAAGCGTGTATTTTACAATTTAAAAAAAAATGAGAAGGTTTGATCATTAATTCATTTACATTAAGCAGTGAGACTAAAATTTTGAAAAATAGAAAATCTTTGATCTGATAATATATATTTAGGATGTATAGTAAAGAAAAATGTATAACATTTTTTATAAATTTGCCATCAGTACTTGCATTTAAAAATCTATTATTCCCGTTTTTCATTCATTAGCCACCGAAGGGACTTGTTTTCGTTAAATCACTTTTTGCGTACCAGTTCACTTTACAGTTTTTTTTTTATCGTTTGCTTCAATTTTAATTACATTTAACTGAAATATACTCAATTTAATAATTTATCGTTTACGTTAATTTAAATAAAGTGTAAGTGATATAGAATTTAATTTAATAATTTCTCGTTTGTGTTAATTTTAATAACGTATACCTGATATAATATTCAATTTAATAGTTTATCATTTGCTTTAATTTTAATTATGTGTATTTGATATAATATTCAATTTAATAATCTATTGTTTGCTTTAATTTTAATTACATTTAGCTGAAATATATTCAATTTCATATTTAATCGTTTCCTTTAATTTTAATACCGGGAAAAATTATTATTGTCCATTTCTCGATAATTCATCGCTTACTTTAATTCTTATATTTAATAATAATTATAATAGAAGCATACCTTGAGTGGCGAAATCTATTATTTGCAAAACCTTGGATAGAACTTTTTTACATATTTTTAAATTGCCATCATTAGTTGCATTTAAATTCATTATTCAAGCTTTTTATTATATTTTTTGTTGCGTTTCAATCAAATTACCATACATGAAGAATTAGGTTTTTGTCTCTATTCAATCAAAACTCCTTTGTAGTAATGCTGTTCGCTGGAGGTCAAGTTAGAATAAACTTCTCGAACTCTTTGAATATGATTTTAATCTGCAACCAGATAATGTTCCTACGGTTACAAAACTCTTCGTAAAACAGTTTTCGGTTAAAAAACGTATTACAACACTAAAAAATCCTCCATAACCCCTTATTTAGCACCTCATGGTTTTTATGTTTTACCCAAAATAAAAATTGTGTTAAAAGGTACATGTTTGATTCAACGGAGACTGTTTAAAAAGGGAACTTCTTTGTTACTAAGACAATCATCAGAAAATTTCTTTTAACACTCTTTTCACCAGTGAAATTACAAGAAGCAGTTAACTCGTTACAATCAATTTATCTTGTACGCGTGAGCCTGTTTCATTCTAATACCAGTTTTAAAACAGGGATTTCTCTTAAAAATAAATAAAATGCTAATCACTCCCTCCTCTTTTGCCTTCCTCTTTTCCCTCCTCTTTTGCCTTTGAAATATCTGAAATTGTAACTCAAAACATATGTTTTGAATTACAATTTCAAATATTTCAAAAACGTTCTAAATATGTAATTCTTTTCAAATGCAAAATATATCGACATAGGATTTTTTTAAAAAAAAATCAACATAAATTGCTATTTTTTTTTACCTCAATCAATACGAACATTACAAACTGTAAAAAAAAATTGTTTCCTTTGTTACTATTATTTTTTCAAGTAATAACCTATGACATTAATTTGTGAAAGTTAATGAACTTACTTTATACCCCACTTATTTGTTTCCTACAAAATTAACTAAATACATTGAATTCAAATATGTTTTCTTAACAATACCACTTTTTTGAAGTATTTTGTCTAGAGTCGTCTAATCTTCTTATGTCATACTACTATTAAACCCTTTTTATGAAAAATTTTACGTTTTTGAATATTACTTGATATTCCAAATGCAAACCGATTCATATATAGACTTAGATTAAGATTTTTTTTCTTCTTTTTCTGAAAACTATCCGAAATTCAAATCCCCTACCCAAGACGATAAGATACAAAATTTCCCATAAAATTCGAATATGTCGCCAAGAGCACGAAAACGAAGCCAAGCAGATATAATTGTGTGTGGGGGGGGGGAAGATGATTTCAAGTAAAATCACTGTAAAGTAGATCTCGGGACGGATCGAAATTAATTGGGTTCCCCCCTGGTTTCGTAAGTATGTTTATTGTGGGTCCCCCCCCCCCATTTCTTTTGCATAAATGTTACATTCTAAGCAACCAAAATTAAGTTGGAAAATTAAAGTAAACTCAATAACTTAAGATGTTTAAGCTAGTAAGATAAAAATATACTGTATATTTAGCGATTTATCGCTCGTTAACTGCAAAGGACCAGTGAATCTGAAACTAATGGATTTGTTTATTAGCCGACTTCCTAATTTAGCTTAGAGAAAGCTGCAAAAATTTTGGGATTTCTCACAAAATTATACGTTATTTTAGAAAGCGATTGCATGCATTGCTTCAAAACGTAACCGTAATTAGGAACGATTTAACAGATCATGAACATAAGTGTCACGCAGGACGCCGCGTTCTAATATCTTAATTCAACTATCCGAGATCCCGTTTTCCTGTCCCCATCATCTCCCGGATAATTTCCGGTGTAGGTGAATATTTGCCGCTCCAATTATCTCTCGACTCCAGGAACAATATTAAAGCGGAATCCAATAAGCTTATTTCGAAGCACAGATAAGAGCATCGAACATCTTATCACGCTTTGATGGGAATGGGATAGGGTGTGATTCGGAGTTAATTACGTTCCATCTGATAGCATTCTAGGAGTCACAAAATGTATTCGGAAAAAGAAATGTGTATTACATTTGTTTGATTTCTTATTAGATTTCTTTCGAATCCATTGTCATTTAGTTATCGATTGTTCATTGATTATGCTGGTACTGTGTGAAATATTTTGGATTTCAATTTATGTTTTACATCATATTCTGCTTTTTTTCTTTATTTGTTCCACTATTTGATTATTTTTGCTCCATATTCGCACTTTATGCTTAATATATATATATTATGATATATATATATATATATATATATATTATTAAAACATGGAATTTTTTGTGTTCCTAATAACAATACCTTAATCATTCCATATATTTATAAAAGTAATCTTTTGTTAAAAATATTTTTTTCCTTTTGATTGAAAACGAACATGATTGGTGAGATATATTTGCGTTTTGGTACCATTTTAAAGAAAACTGTTATACAATACGGTTCCAAATTTTTTATTCTCTATAAAGGGTACTTTTGCATATTTAAAATAAAAATATTTTTGTAAGTAATTCCTAAGCTTTAGGAAATAACTTTTTATACGAAGAAAAGGGTAAAAGAATTTAAACTGCCAAAATTGCAAAGTTCTGTTAATTTTCAAATAAAATATGCATTAATATCATTAAAAATGTTGGTTCCCAATTTTTGTATATTATTCTATACATGAGGAGTAAAATATTATGTATATTTATACAGTATTATTTTTAAAGTGATACGTAAACGCAAATGTATCTGAAAATTCTTGCTCATATTCACTCCAAGAGAGTGAAAAACTTTTTGATTAGAAAAATACTTTTATGTTTCAATAAAATGATGAAAATATTAATATTAGCTACACAAAAAAACGTAAGATCTAAGAATAATTATAAAATATAAATGTCACAAAGTAAGAAAGAATCTTAAATTTGGTATTTCATTTCTTCCTCATGTCTAGTACTCTTAACTGCTGTATATAACGTTGTTTCTCTAATGTGGACATTTTCCTTTTCAATTAACATTTAATGGGATGTTGTTGTTGAGTGTAAAGTCGTAATTTTTTCTTCCGATCCTCGAAAATGTTTCTATTTCAATATTCTATTTTTTCCGTTATTTTAAATATGTTTTTAAAGCAAAGACATAAAATGTAATTCATTAGAAGCTTTCACTTATTTTTTTCCTCTTTTGATAGCACTTTGTGACGGAGAACTATTCCTATTCGCCTCTTGTGCCATAGCTAAACTCAAAGTACTACCACTAAAAGTCGATAAAACGTTGAAGATGATATTACACAAATTTCAACAATATATTTACTGGCAAATTATTAGTATAACGACAATATAAATGGCTCTCCCCAATTAGCACCCTAAGTATATTAATTTGATCGACCAATTTCAAACTAACAGAGTCTTACCACTTTTTTAAAGTTGAAGTTGTCTTGACTTCTAGCTTTCACTTCGCTACTGATAACTTGCAACAATTATCAACACCATCTTTGAATCTGGAATAATTGAGAAACGCTAGAACTACTTGACCTCTTTCGTGTATCTCTAGTTTAATTTATATAGTTTCTATCTCCCTCGTTTCACTTTATTTCTACCTACATATAATTTGAATATTCACGTTTCATTTTTGGTTGGGCAAATTTGTTTAGCAAAAGCAATCAATCTTAATTAAAAGTCCCCTAGGTTAGTGAAGAGAAATCTGCGAATAGCCCAACGTCACAACTTTATTGCACTAAAAGAAATAAGATTGTTTAGATTTGTGAGGGAAAATAAAATTTCTTAAGGTTAACATTACTTTCATGAAATAAAGGTAGTTGGAATACGTGAGTCATAAAGAAATCTTATTATCAATATATTGTATATTCAATATGATGCGTTTACTGAAACGCGCTATCAAATCTAGGTACTCAATAATGTTGATGATGATAAATTATTTGAGAAAGACAGATACGTCTTTCTTTCAGTTTCCTATCTATGAATAGAAGCTCAGGACCTTGTTTTCATCATTTGATCACGGTTCAGAACTACGGGGTCCTTTACCTAGAGCCTTCGTGTTGCTTTTAAAAGGGCGTTAAAAATAATCAATCATTTCTTTAAAATTGATGGTGGAACATTGCCATTTCTATAGCTTTACGTAATTTGTGTTCACATATTTGTAGAGGTAAATTGTTTTTAAATTCGATTTTAACATTTATTACTGACAGATTTTTTTTAAAAACAGTTCAAATATGATGAGTACTGCAGCCGGAGACCGCTAACACGTAGTTCAATAGCAAGCGATTTTGCTTCATACGAGGTTTATCTACTTGAATAAGCTATCACTTGTGATATAACTCCTAGACATTGTGGAGTCATCGTTTTATGAAATCCAGATTAATCTTTTGGCTTAAAGTCGGGAATAGGGTGTCACCTAGGCTACTGGTGACTTTTGGGAGGGATAATGATTTAATCTTGGCGATTTAGGTTATGGTAACCCTAAGCATACTCAATGCGTAGGTCATGTACGTAGAAAGACTATCTAGGAAGTCGCCGAGTTTCGTCGCCAATCGCCAATGTGACACCCTATTCTTGACTTTAACCATCTTTTGTTCAGATGGTGTCACAACTTCTTATTATGATTAGAAAACAATACTTTTTTCATCCTATTATACATATATGAATCATAATTTCTCAAAAAAGGAAAAATTCCACTTTGGATTATTATCATTATTATTGTTTTGCAGAAGTTTATGTTTTCAAAATCTTGTGATCAGAGAGATAAGTTGAACTTCTTTCTTGTATAAGTGATTTCCGCAGTAATTAAAAATAATGTCGAAAAGAAAATAAATTTAAAGCAAGAGAGTTATACGATCGACAAAAAACTCAATGATATTGAAAGAATTCGACAAGGAGAAAGTCAAGCCGAAAAATTGCCAGATAACTTAATCTACATTAAACTTCATTACATAGATGGATAAAAACGAAGATAAACTTCGCCATTTGTTGATATAACGCTGATAATGATAAAGAAAAAAGATCCATTAAAAGTGCTAGGATAACGGAAAATACAATTCTCTACAAATGTATGATTGAATTTTTTGTTGACAATGGAAATGATGGAAATGTCTAGACTAGTGCTTATTTTCTCGAATTAACCAGATACTCTGTTATTTCAGCAAATGTTCGCTACTCAGAAAATTCATATCGATGATGATGTTGAGCGATTATGGATGAAATATCATATTGAGTGTCGCTCAATTTACTCTGCTTACATAATCCGTGGTTTAGTAGATACAAACTCCGAATACCGCATGTTAAAGGGGTCGAACCTTTATTGTTATTCCAGCATTTACATTCGAATGATACATTTTAATGCCACAGTTTCAAATTATGACCAAAGTAACATTTTTATAATTATACATGATTTTTAATTTGAGTATTTTTTTTCCTAAGGAAAAAAAATAATGATACTAACAGAATTCCTCCTTAAAAATATTTTTACTAACTGAATAATTTTCAATAGGATATATACGAACTCTATAAGGAATTTTGAAACCTAAATTGGTGGGATATTCAAATATTAAACTACTGGGTTCTAGAAGCAGTTCCAGAAACTATTGCTATTTTTTTTTTTTTAAATTTTTTATTAGTCAATATGTTTTCAATTGAACTTTTGGGAAAGAAAAATATTTATAATTTTTAACACAGTCGTTATTTCATAAAAAAAAATACATAATTTATTGTTTTCTATTTAGGTTTTCGAAGATAATAGTTATTGTTTATTTTTTGGCGTATATTTAATACTTAATATAATTTATACAGATTAGTTTTTGATTTTTTTCTTATATTACATAACATGAAAAATTTATTTTTTCGAGTGTAAGATATACTCAGATAACCCTCAGAAATTACTTGAAAATGTAGTGAACAGCAGTTAAAATTCATTGCAATTTAACATAGTGAAATACTGTATCGTTCGAAGAAAAAATATTAAATGTAATTTCATAACTTTGATTATAACAATGTAGTAGTAATAATTATGTGAAGGGAATGTTCAAAAATTATTATATGTGTGTGGTTAATATCAGCCATGGCTGTTAGGTTTGTTGAATTTTTTAATCGTTAGGATGACTTGAGGTTGAATCTAGAAAATTTCGTAATATAATCTAAGTTTCTCACATGTTACCTACAATAGAATTAAATCTCATTAAGGGGATGGGAAAGAAATCTAGGAGTCCTATTTTTGAACCTGCATCTCTGTCGTCATTTCATTGGGTGTTATGATGATGGGGCGAATCTCAAAGGACTGTTATATTCCTCCAATAAAAAAAAATTAAAAAAAGGAGAGTCAATATTTGAAAATGTCTCAAAAACGCATTCCTCAGTTCAGCTGACAACTTTAAATAAATTTTTCTCTTCTCTTAACTAGCAGAAATGTTTAGTTTTTATTTTTATTTGTGAGATAATGTCTGAAATTATACCTTCTTATTAAAAATTTTTTTAAAATCTTCTTGGGAAAAAAAAAAAAAAAAAAAAACATTATTATGTTAACAATATTCATCGCTTCCTCCCATACAATTATGTTAATTTTATTATTTAAAGGGTCAAGACTGCGTAATATTTACTTAAACAAAAACAGAAATCTTTTTAAAAAAGAAAATAAATA
>BMAW01010418.1:15000-17097 GCA_019974015.1 Nephila pilipes
TTGTACTAGAATTTAGAAAGATTATACAATTAAAACATGGAAAGAAACTATTGTTCAATGTTTTTATCATTTTACTGTACTCTACCCCTTAAATTCATAATATATGACACAAATTTTTAAGGGAAAGAAAAATAATCAACATTTCTTGCAAAGCATAAAAGCCAAGTCCCCTCCTAATACAAGTAGCTATTATCGATAATGTATTTCAAACACAAATTCCCCCGTTAAAACAAATAACATTCATATAAGTAGTCTATAGATAATTGATATATATCGATGTACATTTTAAAAACTACGCCACTACTTCAATTCCCTTACTGTTTACGAGAGTGCCAATTTTAACTTTTCAGGAACATGACTTGAAATTAAGGTGTGAGCAAATGACTTTCAAAGAGAAAAGATCAATTGCTCCCTTGTTACAGGTTTCCTTCGCGAAAAGGGGAAATTATATCCATTTTATTCTACACCAAAGAGATAACCAAGCACAAGTGTTCTAACACTGTGTACGATAAAATTTCCAGTGCTGTGTTTGTTAATTTATTTTTCGCTCTGTAGTTGTTTCCTTTTAAAATGCGTTTGCTTCCTTTTATTGAATAAAAGAAATAAGAAATACTTCTAAATTAGCCATCAAAAATGGTTTTGTAGCCTTTTGTTCAATGACAATCTTAGCGGTGGGTTCAGTTGTTTATGAGGAGAGATTATTACGCGTTTGTTTAAAATGATATTAAATAAATCTGACTGAATAATAATGATAAACTGTTCAAAAGATTTGTGCTTATACATAAAAGTTAAGATGAAGCGAATAATTATGATGTTTTGAACCATTTGAATTTGTCGGATATGAGCATTTATCCACTTAATAAGTGTTACTTATATTTTAATGAATAGCTAATAATAATAGACATTCGCACAAAATGTATCTTAATACTTTACTTTTAATTGGATTTCCTATGATTAGTTTCTTGATGTTTGTTTTGGTAAAAGAATATTAGAAAAGAATATGAATAAAAAAATTAAAAATATTCGTTCTGTGTGTATAAATAAATTGATCGCATTGTAACTGTAATTTGACTTTAACTTTATATGTATTATTATCGTTTATAAATATATTATTCTACTTGAAAATCTAAATTTCACTCACATTTGAGGAAAGTTTTCAAAAGAATTCTCTGTTTTATCCAGAATTATATTCGTGAAGTTATGCATATTTTTTTCAAGTTGAAACAAATTTACATAGGATAGTGCTGTGTGAAAATTACAATATATCCAGTTAGAGATAGCCAGATGTACAAAGTTGGAGAAAGAACTTATTGATTAATAGTCGATCTTGTCATCTGAAAATATATTTTAACGATGAAACATGTTGTGTCAAGATTCGTACCGAAGCTCTAGTACGGCAATCAGGAAACTTAAATGAAATTGTAGAACAAAAATATATTTTAAAAAGATTCCTTGAATTGTGATGGTTTTCTTCCTTGTACATTATAACCATCTTCTAAATTACGATAATTTTAAGTTATTTGATGAAATGCTATCGTTTTGTGTGAAGTTTACGAAGCAGTTATTTAAATATTAAAAAAAAATTTATGATAAAGTTATTAAACTAATCAAATATCAACTAAGTTAAATAATTATTTGTAAGTCTGATATAATGAAATTTTATTTGAATAAATTTATCCTTATAATGTTAATACTGAAAGGCAATTGAAATCTGAAAAAAAAATTTCAAAATTTAAAGGAACAAAATAATATTGTTACAACCAAAATTTAAAGTACTATTAAGGATTTAACAATTATTTTACCTTACAGGCTTTTACATCTTCAGCATTTAATATACAAAAAATTTACACTTGAATCTTTTTAATCTATTGAAAATGTTACGTTTTGTGTAAATGCTGTCTAAGGTTTGGAAGTAAATCATATATATATATAACACATGGATCAATAAGTTCCGAGACTAACCCAGAGATGGCACTCGTAGTAAACCAGTAACCAGGTCTTTCTAGAGTACTAACCTTTGCTTGAAACGTGTCAAAATGTTAAGTCGATTGGACCAGAAACAGCTGAGTTATCGAGGTTGGAGTAAAGTCGTTTTGT
>BMAW01010418.1:22097-32371 GCA_019974015.1 Nephila pilipes
TATATATATATATATATATGAAACTAGATTTTTTTAATTAGCGGAATAAAGGAGTTTCAAAAGTTTCAGAAAATTTTATGGGTTTATTATTACAATAAGTAAAAGCGGCAATTATATCATGTCAATGGCGGATGCAGCGCAATTTACTTCCATTGGCTACATAGCTATGTCAGATGAAGAAGATATTATTCCTGTTCAGAATTTGAATTCAAAGATTTCTTCAGATCATGTGGTAATATATTAAGTATCTTTATATATTTTATCTGTGAACGAAAAGTCCAATAGGATATATTCTGTGACGACTTGTGGTCACTCAAAGTTCAAGCTTACCGTAACACTACCACTTTAAGAACGAGCCAGTCTTTCTGGCAAGAACTCAATTCCTTTGGTTACCCACTACATAAGATTGTACTGAAAAACAATCATAGAGACAGGAACCATATTGAATTTACCTGGTTCTCTCTTCTAGTTTTTGTACTTTCTTCTTTGCTGTTTATATTAACTACCAGATCGTCAGCTTATGTTTGTTACCTATTTAAATTCTTTTTAAATGTTTTTATTATATTGTTGGTATTAGAATATGTAGCGTCTAATATTCTTGTGTGATAATCAATTGCCTTGTGATCGGGAAACTATTGTGTTCACCTCCAAAAACCAGAATTTCAACGTTCTCTCCGGATTTGAAACCGTCAGCTAGTGTTGATTCATCTTCATTTATGGAGCGTGGTCACATAAATTAGATGCTCATTTGGTTTTGTATCAGAAAATAAGATACACTTTCCACTACAAACGTAAAAGTATAAGAAAAATTAGACGAATTTAATTTAATTTAAGGGAAATCAGTATTTATATACATAACATGAATTTACTTGAGGACATTTAATCATCCTGTCGACTTTGAATGTAAACAATATTTCATTAATAAAGAAGGCGAATCACATTCAAGTTCAACTGTCCTTTATTGGCTTTGCTTTTTAGGTAAAGGCTGCGCAAGATTGGCAGGTTGGGTCGAAGATAAAATAAGTGCTTACATTTGGCGGTTTAACCGCAGTACCTCCTGCAGTGGCGAGACGATAAAGAGTACTATATTTCTCAGAGTATTACATTATATAATAAGGAATTTCAATGAGATACATCATAGAACACGTGGTACAGGACTTGGGATTCTAGGGAATGTTAAAATAGACAAGGTGTCCAATAGGGATTATTTTGACTGATTTACAATCGTGGGAAAAAATGATTAAAGAAATTTTATGAGCGCTACATCTAATTAACGAAAAAATAATTAGGAATGGGATCAGAAAATAAGAATGAGCACTTTTCTTTTGAAATAAGGGGAATATGATAGAATAGAAAATTGTAAATTATTATTGAGAGAAATTATTAAATTAAAGTTACATCATTACATATATATGTATGTGTATATATATATATATATATATATATATATGTATATAAAACACAACAAAAATATACATTTAAGCTAATAATTAATTACAGAAATATTACAAAAAGCAAATGCAATATATTATATAACTATATATGATACATATATAAGAAGTATAGTTTATAATTGAATAATTTTAAAAAATAAGATAATAAAAAAGCATAAAAATTAAAGAAATAAAAATACATTTAAAAGAAAATTTAGTTAAAAACGAGATAAATTAGTTAAAAATATTATTTCTGCTGATATAGTTACAAAAATTTTACCTGAATATTGAACCCTGACAAGTAAAATTGTTTAAACACGTTTTATGGATTTATAACATCCCATTCATCAAATTACGTATAAAAAATAAGTAAAACTCATAATATATTTGAATTAGGATATGCTATCCAAAATTTGGACCCTTCAAAACAAAATAAAGTTCCAAAAGCATGTTATCGAAATAAAATCATAATTCTAATTCATTATACTTAAAATAATCAATCTATTATTGCAAATATTTACTATATATAACTTTCGAAGAGATGTTATCTGAAAATGCTTCATTCACATTTTCAACAATGTTTGACTTCCTACAAAATAGCATTGTTTTACATCTCTTAACATCATTTATTGAATGTAATGTTGAAAATATTTTTAAGGAGAAATGATTAATATATAATCTGAAATTTACTTAATAATTATGAAATGTGCTTAAACTATAGTAGAATAATTTTTTTAATCAACTTATAGCACGCTTTTTTATCATTAGATATTTTTCTGAACAATTAGTAACTAAAATAATATTTTGTAGAATATAATTAAATTGATATTTCCACGGAAGCAAGCATAAATACTGTCATTCCAAAATGGACTTAATAAATATGAAAATTAAAAGATTCTTCTGTTTTCATACACATTACTGTCAAATTTACTATCATAATTTAATTTTTTTCAAAGTAATCTATTCCAATTACATTTTCATTAGATTCAATTAAAGTCAAATTTGTACGCTAATATGATAGGTGTGTTTTAAAATCAGAATTCTTTATATGATTTAACATAATAAAGTCATCACAATATATCTGTAAAAAATTCAAATCATTATTACCTGTAGAATTATGTCCACAAGCATATAAATAAATATTGTCTAGACTATTATTGGTCAATCCATCTTTTGGAAGGCCTTTAACATGTCTATTTTTTAAATATCTAATTAAGTATAATTTTCTTTCAGTACGAAATGAACAAATGAATCAAATTTTTCATAGAATAAAATATTATTAATATCATGTTTCTTAAAAGCAATTGTATATAAAAGTAATTTTACATAAAATCATACATATTTATTCAATTAAAAAGATCTTCGATTTTATTTTCGAAATTCATACTTGTTGTTTTTAATTGATTTAATAATATCTAGGCTTCTTTAAATTAATTGCTATTTAAACTCTTTATAGTTTCTTGAAATAATTTTTTGAAATAATTTATCAGCTTTTGCAATATAATTATATAGGCAATTAGTAAAATTTATTAATGTAATTATTTTTTCGATACTTTGGAATTAAAAGTATATGAATATTCATTGTTATTAATTTGAAAGCCATTTTTTTAAACATTGTAATGATTATACATTATTCATTTACCTATGAAATTGTCTTTTCTATTAATGCATTATTTTTTAAGTATTCATTATTTTATTGTAGTACTATTTACAAAAAATTCATTACTACTATCAACTTTATTTACATATCCTATCACAAAACCTATTTGAAGCTCTATAATTTGTTTTACAATTCATAACTTTTTATTGTTCCTATTTTTAAAATATAAATGTTATAAATACCTTCATTAATACATCGTAATTGTATTAATTTTCTACACAAAAGGGTAATACATAATTTATTCATAATTTAGTAATAATATTTACAATCTCATTACTAAACAGTCGCTCAGCAAATTACAATATTTTACACCTCATACACATTATATTTATCAGAACGAACAAATCACATGTACGGATAATCATAAATCAATATTTTGTAATATTGTGAATTACATTATATGATATTCTGTATATCATTAAGATTATTATAATTGAAAATAAATCAATTATTTTTTTGTATCCAAAAGCTCTTTTTATATTTCAATATTTTTAAGTGAATGAAGATAATTCTTGTTGAATTCATTCATGAACATAATTATGCAATATTCTTCACTATATAATTTTTGTTATTATTACTTTTAAAATTATATCTTTGTGCAAGATAATGAGAAAATTTCAGAATAAGAATTACAGACATTGGCTATCTATTTTATTGTCTGTGGATACTTATATTTATATTGAGCAGAAAATAAAGTATTGAATATGTTTAATGTAATAGAAATGACTATTTACTTCACAAATCTTACTCTTTATAGCTTCTTTAACAATATATATATATATATATATATATATATATATATATATTATAACGTCGTGACCCCCAAAATTAGTGGAATGGATTGCAAGAATGAAGGAATCACACGGCTTGAAAAAATCCTTCTTTGTTGTTCATTTGTATGAGCTATATTCAAGTTAGAAGGCGTTTTGGCCTTATTACTCTTCGAATATATTATAAACGAAATATTCATACAAAGTACTACCAAAAGGAATATATCCACATGAATTTAGTCTCCAAAAGATATAATTTATCAAAATCACAAGAGTAGGAACATAGCCTAAATTGCATCCTATCTCGCTCACTGCTTACGGAATCGTCTTCCTTCACTCTCTTCGCCAGGATCCTCTCTTTTTATTTTTTTTCTCCTTTTTAAATCCCAGGGTAGGGATGATTCACGCACTCCTTCGATTCATTTTCATTTTTGATTGGGCAGGTAAATTTCACAGACAACTTCCGTTTCCGTCCCTCAACACTATTCGCTTTTATCGGCCAATATTAAGTTTAAAGCACGTGCATGCAGATGTCGGACGTCAAACGGCTAGGCCCTAAATCACCATACATATTTATTTCATGGTCCACAATCCTACACAAAGGTTAATCAACAATGCCACGTCTGTGCAGCAGAGTCAGGTGTTCATGAATGTAGATTACCCCAGAGATGTATCATTTATTGCTTTGGAGTAGTAAATGTTTTACTACGCCTTTGAATGGGAAATTGGGAAACACAAAAGGCAGTTCAATACAAAGGTCTCTGACGTGGGCTTAACTATACCATACGTTACAATACATATATATATATCGTGGAGTGCAAAACTTAAGCTACACTTTCTTGCCATAACTTCATGAAATATCATCTAAGAGACATGAAATTCAGAAATAAACGACAGTATTTTGTGCTTAAGCAATAACGGAAGTATAGTTACGCAAAAATGAATATACTGTATACGGAGTGGAATCAAACTAAAAAAGGCTTTATTGAATTCTTGGTATCCTTACACATGATTGTCTGTCCCAAAGGAAGAAAATCAAGCAGATGTCCCATAGTATGGGTTGTGCCCTCCCGTTATTGCAAAGGTTTCTTCGCACCGTCTCCCCAAACTCAACTTCAGATTGCCCAACAGTTCCAGAGGTAAGAGTGCTCATTCCACAATCAGCATCTCAGTTATTGGGTGTTCCCCGTAGGATCTAATCATCCCGCAAGGCTTCTCTCCAAAGCATACCACCCATATTCTATCAGATTTAAATCTAGGGAGTACGCTGTCCATTCCATTCGAGTGATATTTTTACTTTCCATTTTGCCCAACCTGCATCTTTACATTGTCATCTATAAAAATTAAATCTGGTCTGATAGCACGTAGGAACAGATTCACAAGGGAAAAAGGATCCCTCATTACAATAGCGACTCAGGTTACAGAACTCCAGTCGAAAATGTATAGCTCAGTCCATCTGTTGGGCGTAATGTCTCCCCAGACGACAATTCAAGGTCAGTCATAACTGTATAATTCAGTAATGTTACTGGGATGAAACCGTGTCCCTACTTCTCTCCAAATCAACTGGTGTTGCGAAAAACTTGTGGCACTGAAATGACTCTCATCCGTAAGGAGGACACGATTTCATTGTCCACGATATGTCCAGTTTTTGTGCTCCTTACCCCATTTTAAACAATGCCACCAATGGCCAACTTTCAAAGGGATGCAACGTTCAGGACGCCGGGTGAATAGGCCGCCATTGTGTGCTGAACTGTACACAATAGCTGAGAAATGGCCCTAGCTAACTGATATCGGATTATTTTCACCTGCAGGACGATATATCGGTCATCCACTGCAGTTGTGTTCCAAGGGCGACCACCAAAAACTTTTCTAACACTTGTACCTATGGTTTGGAAGACTTTCCAAGCGCCTGAAACGATACTTTTGTTGATTGCAAAATCTTTAGCTTCACTGCTCAAACAACAACCCTCTTCCAGCTTTCCGATTATTCTCCCGCGTGTAAAGTCGTCCAGGTAATTCCTTTTAGCCATATTTTACGAAAGAACTCACTTGCACTTTCAGTGAATATATTTAATTGCACCTCCATTCTTCCTTTTATTGTGGTCTTGAGCTGCACGCGTTTTACGTACACTCTCGTCACCCATGACGTTTTGTTCCTGGCATTTGCATACACATCCCCTTTCTATTGAATTACATGTTCATGGTATTGATCGCAATAACTCCTTTTCTGCAATTTCAAATCTATCTGCTAAATATTTTACATTTTTGCTTACGTTTTGCACACCAGAGTATATATAAATATATTCCCAATCTCTTTCGGATTAAATAGTGGCCTATACATACAATAGTCTTCTTTTCAAAATTAAGCATTTATTCTTAGGAAATTTGTTATGCATTTTACCTACATTTGGAAGCAACTGACTATAAAAAGTAGAGCATATCACTTAAAAGGAGTTCGATAATGAGCAAAAAGAAAACGGCAAGAACTACTAATGGTTAACAAGAATCTAAATATCCCTGAATTAGGAAGTCCAGGAATTCTGCTGATCTTTCATATATATTAGGCTTTTGATGCTAACATCTTATACGCGACTCTTGAAAAAGAAGTTGACTCTCCAGTTAAGAAGGGCACAGAAGTTGCTAAATCTGATTGTGTGTAAAAACAGATACTATTGAAATAGAAGTTAAAAAGAAGAAAAGGAAATGATTACGAAAGTTTTTTTACTATACACACACACAAACATATATATATATATATATATATATATATATATATATAATGGAACACACTAAAATTATGTATATCATATCATCTAAGCTATCCATGTTACACATAAATAATATATATTGGAATAACACAATTCTTAATAATGATAAAATTTGAAGGATAATGATACGAAATTGAGAGTAAACATAAAAAATTTTCAATGAAAGATTTAAAAGAGATGATTTGAAAATGATTCTCGACTAAGAATAAGAAACTACAAAGCAAGTATATAGCTTAATTCAAACAATCAGTATCAGGATGGGGACTAATGGGTGGGTTAAACATGTTTATGGATCCAAGTCTTCCGAAGAAATAATTATTTTGTTATAAAATTGGAAATAATTGCTAAACGTAAATACCAAACAAGAGAGAATGATAATAAAACTACCAAAATTCAGGTATATGACACAAAATTGCTTCCATAATTAAATCGACATAATAAAATAATAGATAAATCTTACTAAATAATTTGCTGAAATATAATATACATACATTTAAATGTTATTAATAATCATCGATATGAATATAAAGTTAAAATTTTGAATAAAAAGACGCTCGTAAACTCTCCTCACGGTAAATAGCAACTGACTGGTACACACATATCGTAGCATTACTAATCGGAAGATTATTCTAATAAACTGAGAATGAAATACTCAGAATGAAAGAATTATGAGCAATAATATAGGTCATGAAAATGAAAACGCAGAATTTCCAAGTAATTGTAAATCAATCAGTGCTGAATATTACATTGAGAATAAGACTCCCTTTATTAAATCAAATAAATGGAATACTTATTTCTATTATACGTGTATTCTTTCAGTGAAGTACTCGGAGGTATGATTATTTATCATATCAAAGGGATTTCTTTTCGAGTTATTCTTATTGTTTCTTAATAATAAGAATTAGATAGCATAAAACGTAATTAACACCTAGTTCCGATCCAATCATAAGCCCATCAAAGCGTGATTAGAATCTCGATGTCCTTATCTCGGCTTCGAAATGAGCTTATCGGAATCCGGTTTAATATTATTCCTGGAGTGTGTAAATACCCGGAGTGGCAAATATTCCCTTGATCTAGAAATTATCCCGCTGTTATAGGAAATTAAAAAAAGCTTTGTTCGGATTTTGGCAGAGGAATAACTGTATTTATATTTATGTTCTTTTGTCAGTGTTTAAATACTCCCCACATTTGTTCTATTTTGAGATTAATCTTAAATGCAGCCTTTTGTTTAAATTACAATAATGTATGATTTAATCGATTTCAAATGCTTTAGATTTGTGTGTTATTATTTTATTCATTAAAATCTCGTTTCATAAATTATGTTATTTTAAATTGGTATTTCTAAATTAGAAATGTTTTTACAAGATCTAATAGTAATTGTCAAGTTATATGGAATTTTATATATGAGAAAAGTTCATTGGATGCAAAAATAAATTTATCAGCATCTTAAGTTTTATTAGATGTAAGAAGTAAGTCTAGACGTTTTTATTAACTCAATATTTTATGCAAAAAGGAATAATATTTTCAGGACAATAAAAGGAAAAATACTCGATCTCCAAGTTTATCGATATTCCAGAAGTTAAATACAATCTCGTTAAAATTGTCAATGTTATATATAAATGTCTGTATGTGTATGTGATTTCTGTGACATATATTTCATATTAATACTTACATGTTATTTCGTATTTCGATATTCCCAATAGAAATGAATACTTTATTGGAAATAGTTGTTATAGTTAAACATAATACATCTCTATGGAATTTGGGTTTTGTTATAAATGAATATATTTCCAGGTAATATGATCATTTCTTAATATTGGTTTTCGTATCGATGAAATTCACCGATGTGTAATAGTGGCTTATATTCAACGCGCACTAGTGAAAGTAGACACATTTTACTATTCGATCAGAATTAACGATTTCTTCCACATTCTATAACAAATGAATAAATAAATAAATAAACGACGCACCAAAAAGGATTGGCCGATGGATAAGAAAATTATGTACAGAATAGAACATGATTAAAATTTCAAAAAAAAAAATGAATGATTTATTTCAGATATACATAGTTACAAATTAACCAGTTTAATAAGATGTTGACCCATCTCTAGCCTGGATGCAAGCTGCCACATGACGTGGCATAGAGTGATAAAGCTCCCTGGTGGTCTCCTGCTGTATTCCTTGCCAAATTTGCTCCGATTGTCGAGCTAAATCATCAACATTCCCTGATAAATGCAGTTCCCTTCCCATCATATCCCAGGCATGCTCGATTGGAGAGAGATCTGGATGGGCAAAGAAGTGTTTGACAAGCTGTAAGATAGTTCATAGTAACAGGTGCCGCTTGTGGTCTGGCATTATCTTGCTGAAAAATAAAGCCAGGGTACTACAGATGGAACGGTAGCAAAACAGATGTCATAATGTTGTCGACGTACCACTGTACTGTAATTGTGCCTCTAATGACGACCAAAGGAGTCTGGCTATCAAGGGAAATGGCACCCCACACCATAACTTCTGATTGTGAGGCGTGCAATAGTGAAAGCAGGATCGGCACGCTGCCCTGGGCGTCTCCAGACACGTCTTCGATGATCGTCAGGACACGGTTATAAGCGGGATTCGTCGCTAAACTCCTTATGTCAGCAGTCAACATTATTCCAATTTGATCGAATCAAGCACCACTGTAATCTGACTCGACAGTGTGCAGGCGTGAGTGGCAGATGACGTAGTGGTCGGTACGAGCGTAGATATCTTTCTATCAGCCCTCTGTGAATGGTCATGGTGGACATCAGGCCCTGAGACTGCTGATCTGACAAGTTTTATGTTCTTCCGACCTGCTGTGGCCCTAGGTCGACATCTACCATCATGAAGCTGTAATCTGCCATTGTCCACCCATTCTTGCTAGCCTCTTCTTTCGGCAACTTTTCGGATTCCTCTTCTTTCCATTGCTTTAATTCAAAGGACGAACGATTCTCCTTTTTGCCCAAACTGTTTCTTTCAATTCAATGATACGACTTCTTTCAAACTCTGACAGTTGCTCGTAATGAGCTCGAATCCTGCGGCGAGGCATTTTTTCCATCGTTGAAAGGTATCCTAAATCGCAATGTAACAAAAAATTTGACCATGAGATGGAGAATCGCTTCTTATATACACCTGCTGATTGTGCAGTTCCGATGAGCTCTAGCTCTCGCTATTTATTCGTTGGACATCAAATTTTAATTATGTGCATGTTTGCTTCAAATGTCTTTGCATACGAATTTTTATTATAATCGGGCAACTCTTTTTTTGCGTCGATTTTTTTTTTTTTTTTTTTTTTTTTTTTTTGTAGAGAGTATTTAAAATGCCAAGGCAATAATCTATGTCTATGTTTGAGACTGGATGTTAACAAAACGATGAATAATTATGGTGATGCAACAACATTGTAGAATACAATAGCTCTTTGGGTGGCTAATAATTATAACTGTTACTCTTCCTTAATACCAGCCCCAATGTCCACACTGGGTTTTGGAGAGAAGTATATAAGATGAATGAGGAATCACATGAAGTGTCATCTGGTCTTTATGTAAAATTACGAGGTTTTTAACCAAAAGTGTTGAAAATCAGTACCCAAAAAAAAAAAAAAAAAAAAAAAAAAAAAAAAAAAAAAAAA
>BMAW01010418.1:32381-43600 GCA_019974015.1 Nephila pilipes
ATATACTAAAAAACGCGCGCTGTTTGCTAACATGGGTCGGATTGAGAAATTGTACAGGAGTGCTCATTGCTCTGCATTACAGTGTTTGATGAAAACAGGAATCTTTCTTACCTCTGATGCGATGCTCATGATTATTACTGTATCACAAAACACAACATAAAGGTATAGTATAAAACGCCTAATACTACTCATTTCTTAAAACAAGGTTTAAAAAATTTGTGATGATTAAAATCATTTAAATCCAATTGCTCAGTAAGGAAAACAGATATCGTAGCAACGAAAAGTTGTTTAGTAGTTGTTTTCTAAAATTTAAATGATGTAACAATAAATTAGTAGTAACATTTTAAGAATAGTAAATTTATTACATTTCATCATTATTCGAAAGTAAATATAATATTTTAAAGCTTTAACTATTAATATGTTCTGTTTGAAATAATATTGGATTTGAAACTTAAACATATAAACAATATGATGAAACAATAACTCAAGTTATCTCCTTCAATTGGAAATTCCTTAATGCTTAAGAAAGCAATAATTTATATTCCATTTTCTTACATATTAAATACCAATTCCTAGAGTTTAATCCATGATATTTTTGATTTTATCATCAGGTATTTATGATACTGCTTCAGAATTTAGAAAATATATGCTTTCTTCAAGTAGACGGAAAAAAATTAATTGTAGAATAAAGGAATATTTCGATGGCTGTGTTCCCATAACTGGGGAAAATATGATGTTTGATTTCTTCAGATTATATTTAAAAGCTTCTCGGAGAAAATGAATGTTTTTGTTGTCCAAAAATATGTGTATTCAACGCATTGTCTATTCAATATCAATTTCGAAAGTCTTCTGAACTAGGCGATACCATGCATGTGAAATTTAATGCCTAAATTTAATATTTCGGTATATTTCGAATATTTGTTTCAATTTGAAATTCTGAATAAACTTCATTCCTTATATCTATTGAAGTACTTCGTGAGAAATTGACGAAATGAATCACATTTACGATATTAATTTACAATCAATGGGACTTCTGTGGAAATATCACGCTTGTAAAAGTTTGGTAATCCCACATATTCAATAAAAAATAAATATTGATATTAATTCTAATGCTTAAAGATTTTATAAAAGTAATAATGCTCTAAAATTTCTTTCTTAGTATTATTTTAATAATTTAAATAAAAAAAGTGATGCTCGAAAGTATTTTATGTTCAAACTATTGATAATACGCATTAGCCGACTGGTCATTACTACAATCTCGCTGATGGTATTTATTGCATCGATAAGGGATTTCGAGTTTTAATGACACTAAAGAAACATTGCATATCGAGCTGATATTTATTAAATATGTTGAGAGTCCAAGTGCCTTTGCTATGGTATGGAGATAGGGTGCCAGTTCAGGTACCGTACTTGTCATTTGATCCATGTTTAAAATTACGAGGTCTGTCGCCAATAAATCTCGTGTTGCGCCTAAGCGAGAGGAGAATAAAAAATCAAGAAAAAGTATGATTCTGGATAAATTTTGTGTGAGATTTAAAATTTGGACTTATCGAGTATATTTTTGGGAGTAGAGATTCTATTGCATTAGGGTTGTTGGTGTTTGACATATATATAAATTGTGGATTCTGCAAAGGTAGATTTTATTAAGAGTCGTTTTTTTAAAGCCCTATAGATTTAGATTACACTTATCAGTATCAAATGCAATGTTTTTTAGGAAGCACAAAGACTTTTCATGCATATTTAATCACAGATTAGGAACTCTTGAAAAAAAATTGTTTCGTTGAACCTGTGTTTTCTAACAAACGCTAAATACAATAAACATAGTTGTTTGTCATACAGGAGTTTTGACAGCATTAATTTATTTTATGTCAACTGGAAATTCGTAATTTTAGCAACTTTAAATTATTTTAGTTACTTCTGACCTTTAATGTCCCAATATTTAAATAAATTTAAGGAATCGAGATTTATTTTGCTATTATATGAAAATTATTGCATCATTACTTCTCTTTAATTTCATTGTGTACTCTTCAAAAACTTGTGTAAGTGTGTAATGCCGGACATCACTTTCTTAACTCGGACGTGTCATTATTGGTCGATGTTTAAAACATTCAAGAATCAGTGGTCAAATGAATCGAAAGACAAATAGAAATGATAATTAAGATACTTTAATTCTTATCTTTAACTATTCTTAGATCAACCCCTTGCTTACTATTTCTTTGGATTATTCCCTAAACGCTTCAGAATATAACGTTAGGTATACAAATTAATTCTTATCTGTACCAAAATAATCTAGTTCAAATCCTTTTTTGAATGATTCACGGATCTTACATGGTTCCTACATCGCTGTCATATCATAAGCCCTTAATTTTAATTTGATTTGATTGCTTATTAACGTCGCTATTGGCGAAGGATTTCATAATTTTAAACTTCATTGAAGTAAAGAGGAAGACACATGATCTAGCATTTTCTTCTCCAAACTTATACCCCATAACAACGGGAGTAATGAGGATCCCGACTAGATTTAACGTTCATCAGCCAAGCTACTCGACAGGTCTTACGTGGCACTAGGGCTTGAACTCCCAACACGACAAAAACAATACCGGCAACAACGTACACTTGGAAACCGCAACACTCACTCTCTTTTACGAAAACTAATTACAGTATTAAATACTTCGTTGCTGATAAATTGAATTTCTCATTACTTTTTAATATTTTCTTCAGCAATTATAATCATTTGCATGCTCCCTCTATTTGAAGATGTTTTCAATTCATAAAATATCGGATGTGAATGTCTGAAATTGTTATACGTCGAAAAATACGATGTTAAGTCCCGCTCTAAGATAAGTAAAACTCTAACAATAAATAAACATTTTTTTTACAAAGCTAGTTACATTAGAAAAACTAATTTGATTTTTCAAAATTCTTTAATTTTCAGAACGACATTTATTGCATTTTTATCATCTAAAATGGGAAATTTCATACATAAAAAGTTCGAGTTATTTTAAATTCTATGGCCCTTTCTCAGATTTGAGAGGAACACTCTAAAATATATTTCTTGATGTTATCGTCATGAATCTAATAATAATCTTCGATTTGAAAAAAAATCACGTAAATATTTTATTAAACATCCAACTTAATGACGAAATAAGTATAATATGACATAAAATAAGTATTATAAAAATGCCATTTTCATACATAACAAGGCATGATGTTAAAACTATTTGAAATCCAAGCACTTTCTCAAATATCATAAGAAACTCTCTAAAGTATATATTACTAAAATACATTCCCTGGTGTTATTGTCATGATTGTAATAAAAATATTCGATTTTGGTAGAATTCACATAGTTTTTTTTATTAAGTATTCTATTGAATCATGAAATAAGAATAAAATTACATAAAAAATAAGTGTAATACAGCATAGAAATACTTTTTTTTCGTTTGAATCGTTTATATACTTTTCTAACAATAAGTAATGAACCGAATAATATATATAATAAAAATAACAAACCTTCTTCGAATACTTGGTGCATAATTTACAAGAACATTCCTCCTCCATTGTGTTTCCAACTCGTATGTTATTAAAATTATTTAGTTTTGTTAGGAGAAACCAAAATGAAAAAGAAATAAAAATTTTAAAGTAGTTTTGCTTTGCTAGCCATTTTGACTCATCTCTTACTGGAAAAGAGAGTCAACATATTTCTCTGAAAAACATTTTTATCTTTCAGAAAAACATAAGCTCATATTTGATTTGCCGATTTAAGCTTTTGGTTTATTATACTTATTTCTCCTTCATTGTTATTGTAGAGGATATATATTATTCTTATTAAGTAGTTTTCTAGAAAAGAAGGTATATTCGTAATTATTTCCACAATTCATCTCTCTCTCTTTCTCTGTTTCTCAGAAGTAGAATAAAACATTTTGAAATGTCTTCCACCTAATTTCTAAGTTCCTTGTTCTACCCTACTAATACATATTTCTAAAACATTTAACTGTAATTAATACTTTTAAAATATATACTGAAAAACGACATTAAAACTAGATGTTGTGTAAAAGTAAGTAAATCATTTCTAAGAAATTCAAGTAACTTTTCCACAATAAAAATGAATTATGTTTGGAATTATGGAGAGTTCTTCCGGTACATTTAAGGATTCTTGAAACTGCAGTAAACTTTATAACTTTTTATGCAACAGTAAACATTCAAAAAATAATATGCTTTTATAAATACATTTTGTATGATTGAAATGAAAAATGGGATTTAAACGCACCTCGCATATTATGTAAGATTTTTTTAAAAAAAGAAATTGTATTTATGTCGTTTATACAAGTTACAAAAACGAAATACTACAACATACTCAATATAAAAGTCACATGACTTTTTTTGTTGCAATTGTATTTATTACAGCTCTGAAAGTACATAAGATGATTAAGATTTTCCAATATTTTTTATTGAATAAAAAGAATTTTATTAATTTTTGATTTTTATAATGTTTATGATGCGGGGCAAAGCAACAGATATTTTTTTGTAATATTTCTTGATTTCACTTTACTTTTCATTTCTGATCTAATTTGAGACAACTATGTAGCTATGACAACTGATTTATCAGACACACAAAAATGGCAACGAAGTGATTTTATTTCGTTATACGAGTAAAATATATTTATTTAGACACCTACAGAGCTATTGTTTTAGGTGGGGCTTTTAAGCTTTCCATATCACTTTTCAATTTTTTAGCCACCTAAGGGGTTATTGTTTTAGGTAGATCAATTTTGTCGTACCAAATCAATTCTCAATTTCTTATCGATTGCTTCAAATTTAATTACATTTGGCTTAAATATATTCAATTTAATAATATTTCGTTTGCTTTAATTTTATACTGCTGTTTGTAGAAAATGCAACACCATGAAAGAATCATCAGAATCAAATGAAATTTAATGCAGAAACGACTTGTACTGATACAAATAAATGATGAAATTTTCAAAACAAAAGAAACAAATTAAGCGTCCGAAATCAGTATTTGATGCAGCCACCATGCGCTGCAATAAGTGCTGCTATACGACGTGGCATGGAGTCAAACAGATGTTTAATATCTGCTTGAGGAAGAGAATTCCATATCGCTTGTATGCGCAACCAAAGTTCGTCTTTGGAAACTGCAGGACGCGGATCACGAGCGAGACGCCGACCAACCATATCCCACACGAGCTCAATAGGCGACATATCCGGTGAATAAGCAGGCCAAGGAAGAAGTTGCATGCGTTGTGCTGAACAGAAGTCTCGAACAGTCCGCGCAACATGTGGGCGTGCATTATCCTGCTGAAAGATAGCTCCAGGGATGCCTTGAAGGAAAGGAACGACTTCGGGCTGTAGCACTTCACGGACGTACCTGTTGCTATTGAGATTACCCTCAATTCCTATCAAATTGGATCGTCCATGATACGAAATCGCACCCCAGACCATAACTCCGGGTGTTCGACCACTATGTCGTTCAATAATACACTCAGGAAGGCAGCGTTGACCGGCATAACGTCTAACACGAACACGGCCATCATGGGTCCACAAATTGAAGCGTGATTCATCTGAAAAGACAACTTGGTGCCAATCAGCTCGCCTGTCTCTGTGCTCAAGAGCCCACTGCCGACGCAGCCATCGATGATTCGCCGTGAGGGGAATCCTGTATAAAGGCACCCTTGCACGCAATCCACGGCGCAGCAGACGACGACGAATTGACGAAGCCGACAATTGTACACCTGTAGCAGTAGACCAACGTGCTGCCAGCTGCCTGAAGGAAGCTGTGCGATCATTCACCGCCATGCGGAGCAGGTGTCGATCATCGCGCTCTGACGTCACCTTCTGTCGTCCAGTGCCTGTTTTTCGAGTTGTTCGGTGCTCGTCGGTCCACTGCTTCCAAACTCGCATCACTGTGGAACTGTTCCGCTGCATACGAGCTGCTATTGCGCGATAGGAAAATCCTCCTTCTCGAAGGCCGATTATCCTCCCTCGTTCAAACTCCGTAAGTTGCTTGAATTTCTTATTCTTCCGTCGTGGAGGCATACTCAGGTCTCACTAAACGTTTGCCACTAACAAATAATCATAGACTTTTTTCAACGTCCCGCTACAGCACTTTATTTATACGCTTTCAGCATCAATTCAGAGGGCGCTGCGCGCGCCGCGCACGCGCGATGGCTCTGAAACTTTATTAATTTGCATAATATCCTATAATTGACATTTGCTGCGAATTTCATTTGATTCTGATGATTCCTTCATGGTGTTGCATTTTCTACAAACAGCAGTTTAAATACATGTAGCTCATACAATATTAAATTTAATAATTTAACGCGTTAACTTTAATCTCAAATACATGTAGCTGATATAATATTAAACTTAATAATTTATAGCGTTAGATTTCATTTTAATTATATTTAGCTTAAATATATTCACTTTAATAATTCATCATTCCCTTTCCTCTTAATATCGAAAGAATTTACTATTATCAGTTTCTCTATACTTCATTGTTTACTTTAATATGATATTTTATTGATTAATTTAGTGACATTTATAGAAAAAAGTAGAGCACACTGGGTGGCTAAATCTGTTATTTGCAAGATTTTTGGAGAACTTTTTTAAGACTTAACCTACAACATTTGTAACAAGAAAGACTGAGGTAACATAATGGTCATGAACTCACGACTGTAGTTATTTTATTAAGTTGGGAATTCGTGCCCCGATGCCAATAAACACTTACAGTGTAGACACATAGTAGCTAAGACACATTAAACCTAGCCAATATACGAAATTTTCCTGGAGGCTCGGGTGCGGAAGTTTGAAGACAGAGTTACTAGAACAGGTGTTGTCCTCGTCACTTGACTGACGTTCCAAATGGCAAGGTATATCGTTACTAACCTTCATGTTGCTTCTCAGCGGGACGTTACTAAATAACCACAACTCTATACAAATAATCACTATACGTGTCTAATCTGAAGTTTAATGTGTTAATGAAGTGTTTAATTTACCAACCCAATCGAGTTAAAGTCTATAGAAGACAAAAGGATGAATGATAGAGTCCTTTACTGAAAGTAGATCCTTCTTTCCTTAGATCCAATAGTTTCACTGATTCTAATCAAATCACCTTAAGTCATGTTTTATCCATTGAGAGAGTTAATCAAATCAATTTAATTATATTCACTAAAGTACTAACTGAACAAAAATGAGATAGAGAAAAATGAGTTCCCGTAAAAGGTTCAAAGACTGTTTTTCTGGTACTCAAATATTGTAAGTTATAATTAATTAATTCATATTAATCAGAGTTGGATTCTTGTAAATTCAGCTGTCGAAAGTCTTCGTATTAAACCATTTATGTTAAAATTCCGTAAATTAATTTAAAATAATCCTTAAATACACTTTTAAATTTCTTATATTATGCCCTTAACCAAGCTAAACAACATCACCAATCTGGCAGGAAAACACTTTTCCTTCAATGATTGTTATGATAATAATTTTAATATATTGAAAATAAGAAATAAATAAACGCTATTTAACAATAAAAATTGAAGGAAATAAATATGAAGTTTGAGAATTATGAATTCTAATGAATAATTTTGACACTGCTCTAATCTCTGACAGAGAGATATATTTATTTTCTAAAGTAGTATATTTGCATTGTTGAAATGGTTTTATAAAACTCTGAAAGAAAGTGAGAAGATTTCTCCCACAGGAACGAAAAATGAATTATCTAACTCGAAATAAACTAGTATTACTGAAAAAATAGAGAAAAACATTTCTGGAAAATTGATCTCCTAATTTTGAATCATAAATGTGATAGATTCCTTGACATGGAAAATCAAGATTTAAAATGAGAAATAAAATCCTGCTCGGTTTCAGAACCACAAAACGACTAAAACATTACTCAATCTAAAATAAGTGTGACCTTCTCACACACTAATAAACATTTAGTATCTGTTGTGCAAGCTCTCCACTAAACTATCACGCAGAGCGTGGTGGAATAATCATATTCAACTCTCAATTTCGTGCTCCTGCCCTTTTCTAGATGGATAATTTTTTGAGGCACGTCTACGAAGAGCATCCCAAGCATGTTCAAGGGGATTTATGTCCGATGAATACGAAGATTTTTCCATCCGACCAATATCTTTGATCTCCAAAGTCTACATATTTCCACTGCCCATTTAGTGTGTCTTTTAATTCATGTGCAGATAGTCTGGACACATCACACTTCCAAAAAGGCGATTATTACCCAAAAGAATCTCGGTTCAATACAAATGTGATTAAATACATCCTGCTTTAAAGTTGCGAAACGGTGATCTGCCTTATGTATAAAGTCATATAATCACTTCGAATCACTCTTCATGATGAAGCAGAGTTAGTCAAAATCCATGACTATGGCCCATTGTTGATTATTATAACAAATGTAATATTCACACCAGCGCAGCTTTTCCTGATTCATCTACTCTTCTATATCATATCCTTTTAAATCCAATCGAAACTAAGCACACAGAATGGAATGAAAATTTACAGCCTTCATGTACCTAAAACCCCTGATTTCTATTAAAATTTTACTGTTTGATGTCTTAAATAAAGAAACATTCGTATCATGTATACTTTTTCTTTACACAGAAAAAAGGCGCGCCGAAAGCGTTTTCTATGTTTATTTTTACTGTGACCAGTCAAATACGGTGACGCTATTTTGCAAACTTCAGATGTTTTTTAGCAACAGTTTAGCAGCATTTTAGTTATTATATGAGATATTAGTTATTTTTAATTGATTTGACTATTACTGTTGCAAAATTGTTATATATATATGTGTGTGTGCGTGTGTGTCTCTCTGTGTGTAAAGCAATTTTTAATTATATTTAATTCAGACACTTTTTAGGTTTCAAATTAATATTATATTTGAGCAAAATCTCATTCTGAATAAATGCTAAGGCCTAATAACTTTAAAGAACATTTGTCATAAAACAAGGAGTTTTAAATTAGGAATTTGATTTTTCGTAGTATCCTTAAATCAAAGACTTCTTTCAAGATCTGAGAAACTTATACTTCTCTTAAACGCGACTATTTACGAGAAAAGTAGCATATTACAAAAAAAAAATTAAAAAAAATATAATTAAATCTTTAAAACTAATTAGCAAGACCAATAAAAATAAATGAAGTCATCTTGATTTTCTCCAAGAATAATTATTCTAAATGCGCTCTTCAGAACTTAAAACAATGCAAATTTTTCTTCAAAATATCCATTTTGAAGGGAATACAGTCGCTTATCTTTAGAATATTCACTTAAAACTTTTATGATCCTTACCACGCGTTGGTCTTGAGCAGTTTTCACGCCATCCCCCGACAGGAGATCAGTTTCCCTCTTTTCCTAACAGCTGATAAGCACCTTTCGTGCAGCTTCATTTTAAGAATAGAGTACCACGAGTAAATTCGTAATGGGTAGTGAAAATAGTTTTCGTCTGGAATGTTTATTACTTCTTACTTTTTGAGCTCTTTTGCGAGGGAAAAAGAGCAGTTTGCGACTTGAGAGAGAGAGAGAATGTGATAAGATATATAAATGTGAAATGTAGCGAAAATTTATATGTGGTATTGAAAGCAATAGAGGAAATGGATAATTTTTAACGCATGAAGGTGATGACTTTGATAATGTGCCATTCAAACTACGAGACAGAGGTAAATAACGTATCATTAAGTTTTAATTTTTACTAAAAAAATAGCAGAAAAATTTCGATAAAATTTATTCTGCACATTGATTAATACTTCTTTGCATAATGTTGTAAACTATAGCTATTCATGTTCATTTGTTTAAATTCGTGAACCCGTAGTGAAGTAACGCGCAATATCGAGAAGAAAGGGCTTAATTGACTGAGTTCTACAAGAACAACAACAAAAATTCGAAAGATCAAGAAATCTCGGAGAATTATGTAACTTTGTTTGATGGTTGACAAGAGAAGCTTTAATAATACCGGTAAAAAACGAGTTTTTTAAACATGGGTTTCACACTTTTAGCGAACATTTGGGGACTTTGCGAGAAACATGGTGTAAAATTTAATTATTTAAATCTTTAGTTTTAATCAAAATCATAATTAAGTATCGCAGTGTCATCCAAAGCAATCGTGTATGGAAAATTTCAGCTCAGTTGAAGGCTTTAAAATGGGAGAAAAAAACTTTTAAAGTTTTAACCCAGCCAAAGTTACAGTGTAAGGTAAAGAAAACCCAATAAAAATAATAAATGAAATTTAGTTTTCAACTCGTAATTTTCAGTGAAAACTATAACATAATAATACCTCAGAATAATAATTAAGACTGTACGATGCTGTAGATTATTTTAATTTACGTCTACTTGAAACCAAACAAATCCTCATGAATAGCTGTAATTTACAACATTTTATAATATTCAGATTAAGTGTTATTTAAATATGCATTATACTTTTTTTCTGAATAGTAACTAAAATTTCACTATACCTGCTGATATTTTTTTTTTTTTTTTTTTTTTTTTTTTTTTTTTAATAATTTAAATGATTTTATTTAATTCGTTATTATTACTGAAACAATTTTAATTTCAACACACACAAATAAGAAATTCAAGAAAAAACGTCCCTATTTGGAAAATCATCTTATATTACACAAATATGCAGCTTAATAAAACACTTTAAGCCAAATTTTTTTTCAAAATCAAGGCAAAATATCAAAAATATTACATTTATCACACGATTGTTTTTAAATTCTCAGAGTGATAATTTTATTGTGATAATTGTTTTTTATATATCATTTTTGTTATATTGTATGTAATACTTTTGTTGTACGAAAATTTCTAGAAATTATTGCTTTTAATTTTGAATACTTAACTAGAAAACAACAGGAAACAGTTGTTGAAATTCCTCTTTCAAATTTCCACCATGCGTCCCGGATGGCTTAGAAATGTCTGCTATATTTTGTAGAGCAAGATCTTCCTATTCTATGAACCATTGAAAAGTGCTATTATACTCATCAGATTTAGATGGATTTTAAGATATAGTTTTTCGAAACTCGTGGGTAAAAAATTTAAGGGTGATAGAAAATATCAAATCAAGCAATTTTCCCTCTACAATGCATGGGTGGAGAGCAAGCAGTGAACTGCTGAGCGGAAAGCATAGAAAGCTAGTTTTCTTATTCATCGTCATTGTCATCTTGGATTTCAGGAGGCATGACAACGTACAGTAATCAGGAAAAAG
>BMAW01010424.1:0-13952 GCA_019974015.1 Nephila pilipes
CACACACACACACACACACACACACACACACACACATGGGGATCGTGAGAGACCATCTATCTAATATCATGCTCCAGCGCCCTTGGGATTTAAACACCTCCGATCTTTATCAGTGACCTCCAAACCAAGATATTCCAAGTCCGTTCCCGGTGGTTTCTAAGCGGCGTCTCGCAGTCTGACTCCTTCACTCCGTTTTCGATAGCTTCCCAGACACGTCTCCTCGTCCGTCTTCGCTCACACCATCTCCTCACTTACATCCCCATCTAGTGAGTGTGCGGTTGTCACGGTTTGACATCGAATCAGATAATATTCTTATTCAGAAACTCTCATTAAAGACTCTGCTTTGGATTTCTTGGATGAAAGGGCATTTATTTATGGCGTAAATAAAAACTCAAAGCCATTCTCAGAAGTAAACACAACCTTTTCTTTTAATGAATTCCAAAAACTACATATACATATTTTAACACCGTTGCCATTCGGAACAAAACAAAAGCTGAAACATAGACAATATTAATAGATATAGAGAATCAACGCGACATCCTCCCACCTAAGTTAACATTTTACATTAAAACTTTAACTTACACATAGTTGCAAGAAAGAAATATGAAATTAACAAAATAAAAATTGTTTACAAGTCCAGTCTTTTAGGTATTTTGACCGTACGACCGGTTCTAGTCTTTTGAAACTGTGGCTCAAAGCTTACATCACACACATCGTTGGAGCCAGACTCTTTACATGTTCCCAACTTCTTAGTTGAAAAGTTCTCAACAATAAGATCATCATTAGAGACTTCTAGTGGATACAGTCTCTGAGTCGGTCTTAGTAATTCTCCATTTGCCGTTTTAAGTCTCACAAGTCTTGTTACTCCATCTTGACCTGGAATAATCTCTATTATTCTTCCCAGTGGCCAATTCAGTCGCTTGGTGTTGTCACTTCCTATCAATACAATATCACCCATATTAACTTTCACTGATCTTGTCTTATCCGATTTTTGAATAAGTGCTCCTAGATATTCGGATCTAAATCTTTTTCGCAGATCCTTTTGTAAGTTTTCTCTGTATTTGACTCGTTTATTCAGACTTCTGTGTCCAATTTCATCAAGATCAGGAACACCACTTGTTTGAATGTCTTGAAGAAATAAAGATGGACTTAAAGGCATCAAAGTAACATCATTTTCAGTAACATAGGTCAATGGACGGGTGTTGATCACTGCTTCACAGTCGCAGAGAATGGTGATCATTTCTTCGGAAGTTAAAGAAGCTCTTCCTAGTACTCGTCTCTGTAAACTCTTGAGAATACCTATTAATCTCTCCCACCAACCTCCCCACCATGAGGCAGTTGGTGGATTGAACTTCCATTGAATTGGTGATATAGATGTATCATCAATGATCTGCTTCCAATTTAGATCTCGTAGCGCATTTGAAGCTCCTACAAAGTTTGTTCCGTTGTCACAGTAAATTATTTTACTTCTTCCTCTGCGGGATATAAATCTTCTAAGGGCTAGTAAAAAACTCTCAGTAGACATGGACTCAACCAATTCTAGATGCACTGCCCTGTATACGGCGCAGGTGAATAAGCAAATCCAGGATTTGGTGTTACCTTTTAAGATCACTGGACCAGCAAAATCAATGCCACAAATTTCAAACACAGCCGCTTCTCGGAGTCTGTCGTTTGGAGGGGTTGCTGTGCAAACTTGCACGCTTTTTGCAGAAAATCTTCTACATACGGTGCACTTATTAATCAGAGATCTCACCGTTTTTCGAGCATTAAGAACCCAAAATCTCTCTCGAAGAATATTTATTAAATTTGGGTACCAGCGTGTGCATTTTTCTCGTGATAATATCGTATTAATCTCTTGACCACCTCATGATCGGACGGAAGAATAGCTGGAGTTTTAAACTCTTCTGAATCCTGTCGAAAGGTAAGTTTCGTTTTCAGTCTGAGGATTCCTCTCTGATCCTTAAATACTCCTAAAGTTTTTAATTTATTATCTCTCTCGTCTACAAAGCAATCCTCTTGAACCATTTTGATTAATAATTTCTCGGCTTCAAAAATTTCATCAAAATCAAGGTCTCCATGTCTTTTCTTAATTTTTTCAGCTCGACAATTAAAGGTAAACCTTAGAATCCATCCAATTAGATGAACTATTTTCTGGTATTTCGAAAAATATTTGTAATACCAGTCTTCCTTAGGAACAAAACTTGTAGAAATCAAACTTCTTGTCACAGATGAAACTATGGTCTTTTTCTTTTCTCGAACAATCTCGTTTTCATTTAAGCTTAGATTTCCTCTTGGCCAATCCTCTTTAGGCAAGTAAAGCCAACTTGGTCCTAGCCACCAGTTAGATTTCAATAAAGTTTGAGCTGAACAACCTCTACTCGGGAGATCAGCAGGATTCATGGAACCAGGGATATGTCTCCAAGAACTTTTATTTGTTAACGCTCTAATTTCCTTCACTCTATTCTGTACAAAAACATTCCAGGCTTCTTCTCTCATAATCCATGTCAAGACAGTCGAAGAATCAGTCCAGAAGTAAACTTCTTCACTCTGTATCTCTGACAAAATAGAAGTTGAAAGTCTTGCTGAGATAGTAGCTGCAAGTAACTCAAGTCTAGAGATAGTAATCCCTTCCTTTCCTGTTGGTGCAACTCTACTCCTGGCTTGTATAAGTTGTACTTTAACTGAATCACAAGTCTGTATTCGGATGAAAGCAGCGACAGCATAAGCATGCTTACTAGCATCACAGAAAATATGTACTGAAATATCTCCACTTGCAATCTCTGAACCAAAATATCTTGGAAAACGGATTTTCTCTAAACAGTTAATATCTTTTAGCCATTTTAAAAATGTATTTTTTGTAGTTTTATCAACTTCTTCATCCCATGTTATTTTCTGCTTCCACGTTTCTTGAAGCAATAATTTAGGAATTAGGATGACAGGACAACATATACCAAGAGGATCGAACAATCTATGAGCTGTAGATAAGATTGATCGCTTAGTTACTTTTTCAAAGCATAATTCTTTTACACTTGCAGTATTAATTCGTAGAGTGTCAGATTTTTTATTCCATACCAGGCCGAGCACATTTGTATCGGCAGAAGTATCAGCATTGACATCACTGAACTCCCACCCTCTAAGCTCGAATTTTTTCTCGGCCATTACGTCAGTCGAAACGTTAATAAAACGATGTAGTTCTTTTTCATTTTTTACGCAACTAACACAATTGTCGACATAAAAACTATGCGCAAGTTTTTGAATGACATCTTTAGGATACGAAGATTTTCCAGTTCCTATTTCTTCCAAAACAGTTTGTAAATGAAGCTGAATTGTAGAATTTAGAAGAAAAGGGCTACTCGATACACCAAAAACGACACGGCAATGTCTGTACTCTTTCAGCTGACCATCATTACCAATCCACAAAAACCTCAAGTAATCTCTATCCGTGGGTGAAACACCTATTTGTAGAAAGGCTTTTCGGATGTCAGCAATAACACCGATCTTCTCTTTTCGAAATCGAGTTAAAATACTCGGAATCTGCTCTATTAGATTCGGCCCCTTCTCTAGACAATCATTTAGACTAGGAAATCCCTTTGCCTTGGCTGAAGCGTCAAAGACAGGCCGGATTTTTGTAGTACTATTCTCCTTGATAACTTCTCTATGAGGCAAATAATGTACTGAAGCCTGATCATTTTTGGCAACTTCCTCAATTACTCCCTCCTCAAGCCATTCCCTAAAAACATTTTCATAACCTTCATAATTAGACTCGGTTTTAAGACGTTTAACAGTCTTGTTCAGTCTTCCCTTTGCTAAATCAAAATAATCTGGGAGTGGTGGATGATCTTCCAACCAAGGCAAATCTACTTCAAAACGATCATCTACCAAATGAACTGTATTTAGAAAATGCAGTCGAGCAGCTTCTTGTAACTCGATCTGGCTTTTCTTCACAGATGGGTCAGTTATGCCAAGAGTATCCAAGGACCATAAATCTGTTATTGTCTCTGCTGTAGATAACATGGACTTAACTAATAAAGATGAACATTCACTTTTCGCAGTATCAGTTATTCGTCCCATTACAGACCACCCAAGTTTTGTTTCAATCGCTACGAGTCCACAAGACATTTCACGATAACCTCCTGTCATGAGCTTCCCAGCTACATCAGCTCCGATAAGGATTTCAATAGGATCTTCACTATTATCCACAATATTCACATTATTAGCAGCTAACTCTTTCACGCAAAACTCATTCACAGTAGGTGGCACAGTTTTACAAATAATTTGTTGACTAAGAACTTTAAAATTACAATTATAATTCTCATGTACACTCGATAAATACAAAGTATATACATCATGTTTACATACCCCAGTATGCTTGCCACCAAATAGGGAGTGCTGCAAATATTCACAGCTGTTAGGCTCATAGCTCATTTCTTCAGCTGTAGCTCGTAGTAAATATGACCGCTGTGAACCAGTATCGATAATAGCTCTTGCTGCACGTTTTTTCCCGTTGCCTCTAATTACAACTTTGAATGTCTGCAAGACTACGTTTGGATTGGTAGACAAGTTGGAAAGAGCTTGATCCATTTCAGAACTACTATCAGTTCTCTTATCAACTTCAGGCGATTCTTTGTCTTTAGACTCAGATATCGGATTCATTTTTCTACACAGAAGAATGTGGTGTTTTTTGCCACAACACAAACAACTAGCTCTGACATTACAATCTCTGACAGAATGTCCAGTTTTTAAGCATAAAAAACAATTATGAGATTGTTGAACAATTGCCTCTCTTTGCTTCAAAGGCATTTTTCTTACTTTAAAACAATCTCCCGAATAGTGTACATTAGAACAAAATATGCACTGTTTTGTCACTTGCGACGAAGTCAAAAGATCAGTTGCACTAGGTGCCTCATAAAACTTTACATTCCTAGTCTTATTTTCACTCATTTTTTTTATCACCAGAAAATTTATTATATTTCACTTCCGCTTTCGGTTTAGAAGCGTTGAAACTTTTAGAAGCAAGAAGAATGCGTTCTTCTGATTCAACCTCATCTTGTAAAAATTCTAAAATAAATTCTAAATCACTTTTTTCTATTTTAGTTGAATTCTGGTCGGAATCATTCGTGTTCGTTTCACGAACTCTACGATGAGCTGATCTATAACGCTCCCAAGCAATCAAAGTTTCTTCGGGTAGCGATGACTCAACTAGAGGAAATAGCATAGCAGCATATTTCTCCCTAGTAACTCCTAATAGTTCAAGTGAACGTAGTTTACTCTCGAGTTGATCAAACAACTTTCTTAATGAATTTTTTGAACAGTTCTGTTTTTGAAGAACTAATGCTAGTAAATCTCTAACGTATACTTGAATTAATAATTCTTCTCTGCCAAAACGCAATTTTAATTGTTTTAAAGCTTTTTCATAGCTATTACCACCTGGAGGAAAACTCTTAATTAATTCTTCGGCAGGACTACCTCGTTCCATTGCTTGAGATAGATATGAAAATTTATCGTGAGAATCGATATTAATGTCCTCATCAATTTTTTGAAACTGTCCCCAAAAATATAACCAATTGCGTACATTACCGTCAAAAGTAGGTAATTTTATTTTTGGATAATTTAATAAGGTATTCGTAACAATATTAAAACTTTCATTTTTAGAGGATAACTGTTCAATCACAAATGATTCTAACTTTTGTTTTAAAGATCTCCAGCGATCAATGTAAGTTTCCGACTCATCTACTTCTCTCTCTATTTCAGTATCGGAAGTGTTCTCGGAATACAACAATTGTTTAAATTTTTCTTCACATGCCATCATTAATAAAGCTTTCTCCTCAATTAGCTTTAATTTATTGATTTTATCAACACAACTCAGTTGATTTTCTGCCTTGTCAAAGGAATTGCATGCTATAGTAAACAGTCTTCTCAGCTGCTTCCTATCTTTCAAAACAGTTTCCATAATGAAATAAATGCTGAAGTGTTTCGTACTTACTCTTAAAAAGCAACCGAGTCCTGTCACGGACTCCAGATGTCACGGTTTGACATCGAATCAGATAATATTCTTATTCAGAAACTCTCATTAAAGACTCTGCTTTGGATTTCTTGGATGAAAGGGCATTTATTTATGGCGTAAATAAAAACTCAAAGCCATTCTCAGAAGTAAACACAACCTTTTCTTTTAATGAATTCCAAAAACTACATATACATATTTTAACACCGTTGCCATTCGGAACAAAACAAAAGCTGAAACATAGACAATATTAATAGATATAGAGAATCAACGCGACAGCGGTCGTTCACCACATCTTCACATCTCACCACACCCCGGGGCAATTTTGATCAGCTAGTGACCCACAGCTGCTACAAATAAAATCTGGAAAATGTATAAAATTAAAAAGGAAAAAAAAAAAAAAAAACATGAATTAGTACACTAATCACAAAAGTTCACAGTAGTTATTCTTTTTCTGATTAATATCCAATCCAAAGTTCTGTTTGATCCACTGATGACTACGTCCTATTTAGCTCCTCAAGCTCTCCAATTTTGGCAATGTTTTCCTTAAATCTCATGTGTTGTGTAGATCTAATCCGTTTCCTAATTGGCACCATTCTCATTCTATCACCCTTTGAAGCCATAGAAAAGAATAGTTCCATGATATCACGTTCGTCGATTGGGAGAAGATACACGCAAATTTCCTCCAAAGATTTTATTCTGTCATTTTTCACGAGCTTTTCTAATCTTTCGACAAGTATCCGTTTCTTTTCTTTCTTTCCTCGAACTCTTTTCAGATTTTTCTATGATTTCGCACCTTCCCATCCCTGTAAAAGTTAAGTACTCTTAATTTTCTTTTCGTCTCCCCACCCAAAACATTGCTTGAATAGTGGGGCTGTTTTTGATCCCCAAACGTAGGATTATGCAAGAAACACTCTGAAGAAAGGTCGTTCGCCCTTGCAACCATCAAATGTCTATCCCTCATAACATTCTTTTCTCAGGCTATGAGGGAAATGACCCATTTATGGTTGTTCACTACTTGTTACTCCCAGTTACTTCGTAATTTCGGGGATGTAACGTGGAGTTCGTTGCACTCGTATGTTCACAATTGAATGGCATTTTATGGGTGTTTTCTCGATTGTAATATTTTCGTTCGTTTCTCCCTTGAAGAGACTAAGTTGTTTGTCAGGAATTATTACCATCCTTTATGGACATGTTTAAGAGAGATACGAATATCTCCCCATGTTTGCGTTTATATTCTCCTTTTCCTTTCAGTCTATTTTACGCGAGTTTTGACTTCTTATTTTTTCCAGTTGTAATAATTTTAATTTTTTAAACTCTATTTTTTGTGCCTCTAACGTAAAAATTGTATCTTCTTTATGTTTCCGTTCCTTAACTATATATTATAGTCGATCGGCGACAAATTCCGTTTACTCTTTAAAATATTTAGAATTCTGTATTTTATTTTCCAATCGGTAAGCGATTAAACCTTCCGTAGCGGGTTTATACATTTCACTTAAAAATCAATTAAATCCTAGTTTAACGCAGTCCTAAACATTTTCGTTTCTAAAATATTTTAGTTCAAATGAGAATAATCAGAAAGTTCCTACATCTTCTTCCTTTTGCAAGCACACGTAATCCAAGACATTTCAGTCCAAACGCGCGCACGCACCCACAATCTGTCTAACATTCTTTGCACTGTTTTTTAAAAAAAGTCTACTCTGTGAAATGAGATCAAGTCCATCAAAATTTCTAATTTTTTTTAAATTCAAAAATTTAAATTCAAATTTCCATTCCGGACCGAACGCCCACTTTGTGGGTATTTCTAGCTGGTTTCTGTGAGGGTATGCAAATGATGAGCCGAGATTATTCGCAAATACTAAGGTTTAATGCGATATAATTGGACAATTGACAAATAAAAATATAACTACGAATACTACAATATGGTTATAGCGTCCTAGCGCTGAACAAGACATATAGCTCTCGAAAGAGACCAACTCTCTGCTATATTTTTTCAACGGCCTTGCGTTTAAGACACCTCCGGTCCTTATCTGTGGTCTCCAAGCCAAGACTTTCCAAGTCCGTATCCGATGGCTTTTAAGCAGCGTCTGGCATTCTGATTCCTTCAGTCTGTTCTAGATGTGGAAATCGTGTCTCGTCGTCCGTCCGCACCGTCTCCTCACACCAGGCTCTGTGTAGAGAGTGTACCATCATTAGCCACATCTTACCACACCTTTCGTCCATTCTGATCAGCTAGTGACCCATAGCTGCTGTAGTTAAAATCGGCAACACATATACAACTAAAAAAAAACACGAATTAGTACTCAAATCACAAAAGCTAATAAGAATTATTCTACTTATATATATATATATATATATATATAGTGAGTGAATCAACCACCATCATTTCTGAAAGATGGAGTTCAATTTTTATTGTTTTCATAAAAAAGCAAGAATTATTAATCCCCAATTATTGGACTACATATCATAAACATTTCTTTTTTGATAATTTTTTTTTCTGTTTATCACTAAACAGCTTAACACAACCTATTCTCTTCATTGCTCTAAGGCACTTACAGACAGTGATATTTGAAGGTACAACACATGTGATGGAGCTTGCATACATATGTAGGAATCCTGAAATCTGACAGTTGCCAAGAAAAAAAAAGCTAAGCTTGCGGTGCAATATTGTAACAATATTAATAAAAAGAAATGATTGGACTTTGGCTCTAGAAATTACTTTTCTGATTATGCTGCTCTCTTCCCCATTAAAATCAAATCGCAGACAAGTCAAATATATTTCACAACATTTAAATAATAACAAGATTTAAAATAAACTCTCACGATAAAAGTAATTAATGTTCCTAAATAATACTAACTAAACTAAAAATACTAAAAATTTTATAAGGAATATATTGTAATAATGTATATAAATTATAATAATTTTAATAGCTAAAGGAATAGTGAGATTTATAAACACGAAGAAAAATTTGTAGTACCCAAAACATTGAGAATGTTTTTACATAATTATACACAAATATTTCACAATCATATTCATAAGCATCAAAATTCAGCTTGGTACATTTTTGTTTGCTTGTTTCTTCCCCATTGTATTATATTGTAGTTGAGAAAAATAAATTAAATAATTGTTAACTATGCAAAGGCTTATATAAACAGTGCTTGAGTTGTTTTTTGTATGTCTTAATATGTATTTATTGATTGATTGTTTATAAACGCCGAACTTAGAAGCAATACAAAGACCATTGGCTACGGTCCTTGAAATATTAAGCCTCGGTCAATTGACGATGACGACAACTGAGCTAGCCCCATCTTCTACAAACTTCCACACTACTTTCATACCTGCTGTCTGTAGCGGGGATGATGCACGTTACATCGTGCATCATCTCCGCTGCACGGCGGTTCTTTAGTGGCACCCGCATCATAACTTATATCATTATGTTATTGTCGGAAACATTTAGTTTTATTAGGAAAAAATAAATAAAATACACGAACTCTTCTCTTCTTGAGCATATAATTTTTATCTAAGTGATCAGGAACTGTTAAGTATTTTACCTAAAATGTTTTGTCAGATACATTTCAATGAAAGCAGGAACAGCCAATTTAATGGTAAATTTTGCTTTTAAAATATGATTATATGGTATTAAGTATGGTAATTTAGCAATTTCTATATAATTTACAATACAAATATTTCTAAAATTTGTTTCTTCCAGCGAAATGTTTATCTACCAACTGATACGTCACCTCCAAATCGATCGAAACAAGGTTACAGAATAATTTGACAGAAAATAATAAAAATGATCGACTTTAAAAATTCAAAATAAAAAATATTCCGAACACCAACACAGTACAAGTCTTATTATATTCAGAGGAGTTTTTTTGAGAGATTCATTTGATCTACTCAACTTTAGAAGATATAAGGTCGTTTTATTATTAACTAAACATGGAAGGGGAGTATCTTTTTCGAAAACATTACCATCTTCTTTTTAACTGTTTTTACAAGAAACCATACTAAGTGATTATATTTTAACGAGTTTGACATAGTATATAGAAAGATTCTAACTCAAAAATATTTAACTATTTTTTTTGAAGACATTTTTTTTTTTAAAAAAAAAGATAATTCTAAATCATTAAAAATGTTTGATTTTGCTCTGGCATATTATAAAATTTGAGGAAAATTATTTGAATCGTTTTAATATATATTAGAGTAAAATGAAAAACGCAAAATTAAGCTTTCATACAATTTTTATAACATTATTTCAATCACACGCACCTCGTTTTTATTTGAAGAAACGTTTAATTTATATATATTGAATTATATAATTCTAAAAAAAACTCTAATTTCTTATTGAGATCATTTTATTGGACAAATATTTGAATCCATTGAAAAGGAGAAAAATCCCATTTAAAAAAAGGGCTTTAGATAGGCATTTTAAAGATATTTTCTTTTTAAATAAAAAATTTGGTTTTAAAAAAACCATTCTCAGGAAAAATTTGTAATGAAGAAATATTTAACATGGAATTTATAACGGATTTTGCTGAATTAAAATGTGACAACGAAACATCTCAGTATCCTGTGGTTTTTGAGGATTCAGTATTAGAATGAATATTCTGAATGAATATATTGATATGTAGTTGACCTACAAGCACACATTGGGATATTGACTCTGTTTTAATTAAATATTCTTTTATAATGATATTATTCTCTTTACCATCTGATCATACTTTTCCAGCAACTCTTCATTCTATACCGAAAGTTATTATATAAAAAAATACAAGAGCGACAGCCAACATACTCATTAAACTACGGGTCCTAGAATGTAGTCAGAAGGTTTCATTCTTGGACAGTTTCATAATAAATTCTGAAATGGCTAGCTCCTCATAATTGCCGCTTTAAGCGTGGATTTAATTTCAGTAAGACTTATGCAGATACGTAATTTAACAAATATAATTTAACGTACAGTTGTACTGTTACAGTTCTAATTTTTACTTGTAACATTTTTCTGTTAATGAGAATAGATGAAACGTAAACAAACTTTTGTGAAGAATTCTGAAATATTATGTACCAATATTTCACTAGTGCTATTTTTCTATATGTTCTTTGAAATCTATAAATTTATTCCAACGCATATTTTTTTGTTATTTTTATTCCTGTAAGACAAAGAGAATTGGAGGTATACGATATCCATTTACGCTCATATTCTTCTACTTATTTATTTGGTGAAATTATTCTCTTCAAATATTTCTGCGAATTGTCCAAGAATAATCCGAATATCCGACTATGGGACAGATATCTGAGTGTTGTCCAGTGAAGTTTCTTTGATTTTCTTGTGTTACTGTGTGGTCTTACAATGTCATGTATCATGCCCTCAGGATGGCAATGGGAAGTCTTTTCTGACGAAAATGCTGCCAGGCCAAAAGTTCGTGTACGTGGTGGCTAAGTAGTCATGGTTGGAACCCACGGTCCAAGTGTTGTTTCCTTCGAGGGAGTCGTGGTGTTGAGCACCGACGCCACAAAAAATACCCAATGTAGCGAGCTGATGCGCATTAAATCTGTCAAGGTCTCAAGTCCTTCTATTTGCCTGATGTGAAAGTTTTAGGAGGGAGGAGCTAGCTCTCTTTGTCAATCCCTGGCTTTGACTGTGTGGTTTAAATTATGAAGTTCATCGCCAATAGCCCTCGTGTTACTTTAATGCGACTGATGTTAAAAACAAAAAATCTTCTCTCCAAAAATTCTTTGTAGTAGTATTATACTTTAATTGTTTCTTCGGTCTTGAAGTAAGAATATCGATTCAAGTGCATTAATCTGTGAATCGTTTAACGTTTCGCACTTAACCCAGTTTTTGCTTTTTAGAGGAACAGTTTCCTTTTTGTATGCTATACTATATAATATAGCTTATATTTCAGGGATTTAAAAGATGAGCTGAATGAAAAAATGAAAACTAGATGCTAAACCATTAATTAAACTTTAAATAAATTATTACATACTATAACAACAAAATTCATTAGCCATTTTTTTAAAAATAAGTCTACATTTGATCCATCTGAGTGTGTATTTTAAGTAATTTGGTTTTATTTACCCTCTCATACTGGGAGTTTAGGTAATTGGTTCCTTAAAAATAACTGTTTCGTCTGCTTTTTGTATTTGATTCTGTCTTCTTAATATTATAGAATAACAAAAGTTACGCGATTTAAAGCTGAATCGTAAAAAAATCAAATTATACTTTGTCAATTATGATTTATTTCTGTTCTCTATTCTATTCAGACATCGTTGCTGAGTAATGAAATGAACAATTACTCTCTCTCTCTCTCTCTTTCTCTCGTTAAGAGGCGAGATACTCTGAAAGGAAAAAAGTAGAGCGATTAAATAGTATTTACATTTGTGTTCCTTAATGCAGAAGATTTTTCACGTCTTTTCATAAACTATTTTTTCTAAGTACAACATTTTTTCCCCCCGAAATGAAGATGTTACTGACGACGTATTTTTTATTCTCGGACTTATTCGAACCTATTTTTGAGGAAATAGTTCTTCAAATATTTCATCTTCTTATTTTGATAAGTGATATAGTAAGATTTTCAAATCACTTTATACATTTAATTGAAAGAAAAATATTAATCTGAATCATTCGAATTAAAAAACTTATTATCTTAATGTCGAATGTTTCTTATGAGAGAGAGAGTTCCCTTCTATAGATTATGGAGAATTATAGAAAACTTAAAACATTATCATTATAATGTTTCATTTGCTCTATTTGCCGAGAGTCTTATTTAATTCTATTCTGACAAAATGACAGTTTCAAGTATCATCGAAAAATTTTTCTTTTACATTTTCTTGTGAAATGAAAGAGGAATTCTTGGTTATTTTAAAATAAATATCTTAATATGGACGATGGAATTAGACACCATTTGTTTTGTTTAATTAAGACAAGTTTTGAAAAAAAGTTTAAGCTTGAATAACAAATAATTTTTTAACATTTTATCGTTAGTATTTATTTATCTCTCAAATTGTACAGGAATATGTGAAAAAGAACCTTATATCGTCTCGACGGAAGTGAAATTTGTACCTTTATTTCAATCTTAAGTAGTGCATGTTCGTTTCTAAGTGGTTTGATGAAACGATGCGACGCTGCGAAGTTTCATTCAATTAATTCTGGTATGCACGTTTGAAATTATGAGTGAGGCCCGTTTTAGTGGAAAAAGTAATCAACTTGATGCAAATTGTTGATGGATAAAATGGTTTTATTTCTGTTTCACTGAATCGTGCTAAATTAAGTTTCATCAAAACGTACATAGCTTCGAAAATAGCGTCTCGAGAAAAGCTGCATTGGCTCAGGAGATTTCTGTAACCAACAAGTGATACTTAATATCTCTAATTACTGTTCTTCCGTATTCGACGATCCAATCGAAAATACTTATCTGTAAATGTTCGAATGTCTGTTTTTTTTCTTTTTCATTGATATCATTTACAAAATGAAAATAATCACAAAATATTTTCCATTGGGTGAATGTGCTATTGTTGAGAACGCATGGAACGAAAATTTGAAAAAAAAAAAAAAGAGACAAGTATCATTTTAAGCAACATTGCAAGTATTGTGCAGTTTACGAATGTTGTAAGCCTCGATAACTTCAATTGTGAAATAAATAAACTATTTTCCTTATCTAGTGTGTATGTTTGCAAACTTTTGTGTGCAACTTTAGATTTCCAGATATTAAAATATCTTATTCAGTCCTAAACTTGAATAAGGTATTTGAATAACAGTTATCCAGTTAGCCTTCTTGTGTTTCAATTTTAAATTGTCACTATTAACCTTTATTTATAAACAAATTTTATCACTGGTAGTCGAAAAGTTCCTGGTATTGTTATTTCCACAATACAAGACCGATTACTAAACAATGATTTTATACTTATGAAAAGTACTATAACAGCAATGTAACTGAACGTAGTGCATACCAG
>BMAW01010425.1:0-30228 GCA_019974015.1 Nephila pilipes
TTCGAATAAATAATTTATCGTTTGCTTCAATTTTAATTACATGTAGTTGACATGATATTTAATTTAATAATTTATTGTTTCCTTTAATTTTAATTACAATTAACTTAAATATCATCAATTTAAAAATTTATCTTTTGCTTTAATTTTAGTATCGGAAAAGTTTACCATTGTCCATTTCTCGATATTTCATCGCTTACTTTAATTCTTATATTTAATTAAGTAATTTAATAATAATTATAAAAAAGCGTGTCTTGGGTGGCTAAATCTATTCTTTGTAAAACTTTTCGTAGAATATATATATATATATATATATATATATATATATATATTTATTTAAAAGTTTGATTTGTCCAAAACATGCTCTACCTTCTTTAGTAGCTCTTCTAAGTTGATATATTCTTAAGTAAACACCCTGTATATTGTCTGCCAACTTATTTTATTCCATAATAAGCAGATGTTAAGCAAATACTAAATTTTCTCAATGGTATTTCCTCAGAGTTATTCCCTAATGATGGCGTGGTGTGGAATTTAGGAGAGGGAGGTGTAAGCTCAGGTGTCGTTCTCGCCACTTGAACAAGGTTCAAAATTCGAGATCCGTCGCCAATTGCCTCTCGTTGCTTCTAGTTCGACGTTAATAAAAACCAATCAGTCAGTCCTCGACGTTATTAGTTTATTATTAAGGATATATGAGAATTTATGAAATTCGACTTTGAGTTTGGTTTTCAAGAATTATATACAGTTCGTATTTTTCCATTCATGTTGAATTCGCAAACTTGTCATTTATAAATAAAAATGTATTAATTTCATATTTTTTTTAAATTTTAGTTTGTTTAAATGAATGTAAATAAAAAGTGTTTAAAATTATTCAAGAAAAAAAATGGTAAAATATTCTCAAACAGTGCTTAAGGAAACTATTTTATTTTATTTATTTATTTTTTTTTGTGTGTGTGAAAAGAGAAGAATATAAAATATTGTGTCCTAAGAAATTGCGTGTTGTGCGTATGCCTGTTACACGAAACAAATAACTAATAGAGCAAATAAGGGGGTTAGGGTCTAAAAATTAGAAAAATGTACTTTTATATTTTTATAGTTAGGAGAAAAAGAAATTGCCATTTACATAAACAGAAAAGTTACGTAACCGAAAAACACAAATTTTAAAAATATATTTACTACTCGACGAATAAGAAAGGTTTCAAATATTGATCAATTTCAAAATTCTGCCAGCAAATCTGATGTAATTTTCCGCGTTCAAACGAAAAATTTCCAATCGGATTCCGATTCTAGACAAAGCGGAAAATGTTTTAACTTACTTCCTCAAATATTCCATATTTGATGTGAAGACAAACAATAATCTTCTCTTCAACTTATCAAATCATCCAAAAAACATTTTCTTAACAAAAAATAAAGCTCAATCTTAAATTTGTTTTTATACTTAGATTCCCCTTCCTAAATCAATCTCTCCTCAAAAGGAACTGAAAAAAATCTGAGACTCTCCGACTCCAGCGCCCTCTCCTTTCTCTCGCTAGTCGCTAGGCTAGACGTTTTTGTGAAATCGCATTACACGTAATTTCGCAAATTGTGTTGTTTTCGATTTTTCTTTTTAAAAAAATACTCTGGAATATTTGTTCGAAAGGGGAAAGAAATCACATCATTAAGAAAATCTTTGTAATTATCTCTCATATTTTCTGTGCTTTGTCCCCTGATAAATTTGTAAATTTACACTATTTTCTTTTCCAAATTCGTAATGTTTAAATATATTATTCTCTACACTCCGTAACATGTCTGTGTAACTTATTATGGTTGGGTCCTATTTTAGCGTGCTACTTGGCGACAAAAACTTTCTTGGTAATAAATCACCAAACTGGTATGCTATAAGAAATTACTTCTGGTGACCTTGCTATAACATCTTGTTTCCTGTTGTAACGGATTCTAGTATGAAAATTCTGTTTTTAGTGCCATTTTAAAAACCTCGCCAAGAAGCACACTAAACTAGGATTTTATCCTTATTATTTTTCATGTAAACTTTAAAAATTAATCCAGGGTAAAGTGACGTTATGACTTACAATCAATAAAGATTTGATTGTAATAGCGATTCCATGTGCGGTCAATTCATTCCATGTTGTATGGTTTCCTCAGTTTCTAATTTTGCTCTAACAAAAATAAAACATTACGCGGGGAGCTTATTTCTCAAACCATGTTAGAGTAAGACCGTGATCTAGGATGCGGTGATGTATGAGGGTTTTCCTCCATCAATTTTGTTATAAAAAAAAAATTATGTTATAAAAGTTTTGTATCTTAAGGAAGTTGCCTTTAAATCGCCTCTGTTATTTAACAAACTATATTTTACTTCATATAACTTACATGTTTCAGATTTTTCAAATATTAATTCTCTTGCAGGACGAAGTGGAAAAGACAAGCTATGATAGGGTTTGAAGTTTTCCCTCCAGACAGCGCCAGCCTCGCCAGATTTCCTCGACTGTGGGGCCCAGCACCGTCCCCTTACTGGCCCTACAGCTACAGTAGCTACCTGTCCACCATATCATCTCTGTCTGGACTGGGTGCGCCCCACCTGAGCGCAACCGCGTCTTCCACCGCCATGCCCAGCCTCGATATATACCAAAGACAGACACCACCTGTGACCACAGCGGTCAGCAGGCCAGTCCTGCCAAGAGCCGTCTACCCATCTCCAAATAGTTATTCATCGCTGCAGCCTTTCTATCAAGGGCAGGCAACGCAATGAACCTTAATGACAAAAAATTATCGTATAAATGAATTGTCTTTACACCGTTAAAAAAACACGTCATGATGTTTTTCAGTTGGACTGAAAAAGGTATTGGATCCAGGCTTGGAGCTCTCATTCAGAATCCAAAATTTCAATTCAATGCTACAAACGTTCTGCTAGGATCATCAATAGAATTGAACTGACAAAATTCAGTTTTAAAAGCACGTATCAGATCCGTATCTGACCAAAGTCTCTTCTGTCTTACATAAAAAGATTCATGTCAGACACCAGATAAGCATTTCGTTCAAACGAAGTGATAGTTATTCTGTTTTGGGCCATATTATCATTAGTAAGAAACAATGGGATCTGGTTAAAGGTTTATCAATTATTTGAAAAGAAATTTCTTGATATTCATTCTGATTTGAGAAACGGCAACTACGATATCAGAAGAACTAAACGAATAAACAAAGGCAATGATTGCACACACATAATTTCAATTTTACTTTTGGAGAAAATAAAGTAAAATTCATAATGCTTTATTAATTGTCAAGATGTGACTCGTTTCAAACTGTTTTGAGATACACAGTTAAAACCCAATTTTAACCAAAGACTCGATTCAATTCAATCACGGCCTACTAAAGGATTTCTATTCGAATATTACGATGAGACAGGATCATTGTAAAATGCACGTAATTAGCAGGGAGAAAATTCTATATCAAACCCATGCAGAAAATTTGGGAAGAGTCCATTTGACTTTTATTTAAAAGAACTGAAAGAAAATTCATTAAAATGCAAAACTCGCATAAGATGTTCGAATTTTATCAGTAGCATTCTTTTCACGAACTGCATTAGAACATTTTCTAGTGATTAAAACCAAATAAAAAGGAGAATGATTATCTCTTTAGGTATTTATCAATATGAGATTGATCATTCGTTTAAAGACTGTATCATAGTTTTGTAATTTCATCGGAATCATTTTCGAATTTTGATAGTCCAGATATTAGTGTGTGCACTGACATTGTTCGACAGTGAATTGAACTGAATAAAAATGAAACTTTTCTAGCTGACATTTAGTACTTCTTTTTCATCGTAATCAGTGTAAATTTCATTTGACTAAAGGATCATGGAACATTTTTCGGTTAAACATTTTATTCCACACTATGCCAGTTTGTAATAATTCGAACTTGAGGAATTTAAATATTTAGAACATTTGCAAAATCTTCAAAAATCTTCAAAATAAGAACAATTCATCTGTGAAAAGAAATACGCCAGAACAATTCATAATTTTTGACCCGTTACAATTCAGATTTATATAACTGAAATACTCTAAAAAATTGTCTAAGTTATAAATTCCTGTTTGTGCTCTCTGTTTTAATGTGGTATATGAATTGAATAATTATTTCCTAGTAAGGAGTTTTTCATGACATTACGTAATAGTCAGTGTGTGTTTCGCATTGTACCATAAAGAGAATTAAAGTTTGAAAAATATATATTTTATCCAATTCCATTTTAAATACATCAAAGATAAATTATAGTGTAAAATATTTCCCAATGAGAAAACTGGATAAAACGCAATGTTTTACTGCAAGTGAAAAATTGCAGCTAGGGATATAGAAACTCTTCCCGTTACATATCATCATTTTCTATGTGTTTTCAGGACTTTTTTTCTTTTATGTTCATGGATATTTTTATATATGAACTAAGAATAGAGCTTAGTTGTTACCGGCGAAATAAAACTTTGTAAATTCTGATCTCAACAAAATAGTATTATACATTTTTAGTTATTCATCATTCAAAACAAAATCTCTTCATATGATATGGATAATTTTTTTTTTAGTTTCTAATATATTTATTTGAATATACAAGCTTTTTTTTGTAAAGAATTTGTAGAGTATCATATGGTTGCTAATGTAATTTATTTCTAGAGTAAAGAAACTTTTTATTTGAAAAAGTGAAAAAAATAGTTCTATTTTTTTTGCTGAACATCAGTGTACAATTTTTTTAAATGTATTATTTTCTCTGAGAAAAGGTTTTGAGTAAAAAAATGGATTGAAATTCTTAGATATTGAATAAATTTTTAATATTGATCCGTACTATTTCTGACTATTAAATTTGCTTTGCAATGATTTTTTGTAAAAGTCATTAGAGAATTCAAACAAGCCGTCCAATTAATTTGATATAAAATCTGATGTTGCAGATACCATGTGTTTTATTGTAATAAAGGATTGTTCAGAGTAGAAACTTGTTTCACACAACTTATTTAGCTTATAGTTATTAACCTTCACAAGAGCTATTGTTTTAATCAACGATAAAAGGTATCACTGACCACCTTTCAAAATAAAGTGTGCAATGCATTTGACTTGCTTACTTTCATTTTACTCTGCAGCAATAATTACATTTAGCTCAAAATATATTCAATCACTAATTTATCGTTTGCTTGAATTTTAACATTTAATTGATTAATTTAATAATTATTTTATCATTTACTTAAATAATAATATTTCATTGAATTATTAAACAATTCTTAGAAAAACAATTAGCACCTTTGGTAGCTAAATCTGTTTTTTGCAAAACTATTCTGTTAACAATTTATTTTTTTAAAATGTTGTTTCTACTTTTATTGTTTTTTAAAACATTTCATATTAATATTTTGAACAAGCAATAAAACTATAATTTTTGTCATAAAAAAGCAAGAAATAACAAACAAAATAACCCTCTAGTTTTTTTACATCAGAATTGCTGAAATGATTCTAGTGTAGAAGAGTTTGAAAGGTTTTGTGGGTTTAGAAGTTTTTTTCATTCAAATCGTGCCATTTTGGCGTAATTATTTAACTCTAAAATTATCATTAACACTGATCCTTTGCAGGAAAAAGGAACAGTACTGTTTCTAAATAACAAAAACATTTGATTTTTTTTCATGCAAAATAATTTTATTTCCTATTTTCTCAAAAATAATTGCTAATACTTTTAAATAAGTAATAATAAAAATTGCTGTATGTTTTAACAAGGTAATTGGAAAGACTTTTAAATTAATTTCATGGCTATATCGAAAAAACTTGGCTCTTTTTCCCCTCCAAGTAAGCCAAAAGTACCAAGAGACAAAAATATGATGCCCTCACAAACCAATTTCACTTAATCCTATTTTGTTAATGATTATTCTTTTGAAATATAAATGTTAGTTTCTAAAAAGATTTTATATAATTATTTTCTAATAATATCCGTAAAAAAATATTATCTTGAATGAATACCTGAAAATTGTAAAATAAAATGACTATTTCCATATAAATCACTGTATTCTTTATTCCATCGCCATCTTTTTCGTTACATTCAAAACATATCAGCTTTTCAAGTACAAAAAAAAAAGGTCAACTTTTGACCAAAAAAAAAAGAATAAACGGATTGTACAATAAAGTTCAAATTATTAATTAGAATATTACAATTAAAGCAAATGGTAAAATAATGAAAATATATGTTAAGAGAAATATAAATATTGTTGCTATAAAATAAAAATAAAATAAATCTTAATGTATAGTAATCTATTCTACACAAAGAGAATAGATTCATCGGTTTATTTAAAAAAACATTTTTTAATATTAGTTTCAATTTTCAATCCATCAGAAACTGAATGTAATCAGAAAGATAGCATTCCTTCCTTCCTTTCAAAGCCACATAGATTAAAAAAAAAAAAGTTAAATTAATAAATAAAAAAAAACCAGAATCATTAAGGAGAATCATGATAAACAGAAAAATAAATATAATTGGATTAAGACAATAATACTACTACAGACTCAGGGAAAATTGCTTTGTTGAAAAACAAAATTTACATTTCACAATTTTAAATCATTCAGTGAATTTATATTGCTAGATGTAAACAAATAGCACTCATTGACCTTAAAAAATCTCTTTTCACATTCACAACAATTGTAACTAACTTTATCACCAACATAACCGGATATTGTTGTACAAATAAAGCCTTAGTTTAAATCTGACTCTCTTTTATAAAGTTTGTTGAATCCTGTTTTCGGAGCCGACACATTTCACAATTTTTACGTATAGAAATGGACAGAAACCTGTCTATTCCTGTCGCATTTGATTACACTTGTTAAATATAATCTACAGTGTTAAGACATAGGAAAGCCATGAAGTCTGTCAATTCCTGTTGTATTTAATTTTACAACTCATTAATTTTTTATATTCAAGAAATAGAAATATATATTTATAAGTTGTGTTTATTTATTATTTCGTGCTCTAGTTCAGGCGATTTTGCCTACCGTCTTGGGCTGACCCTGAACTCCTTCTCACCAATTCCCATTTTATTATTACTATACCCAAGGGATCTTGGATCGCTAATCTGGGCTTGGAGGGTTCTTTTTCTCACCGGGAAAGATTTTCAGACGAAAGATTCTGATTGAATGAAAATCTCACAAACTCCAATATGACCAGTAATGATCCCATCAAAATATTCATTAAGTAATTTTTAACGAGCGATTTTCTGTACGATTATACATACCGTTTATTTCCGAATATAAACCGATCCGAGTAGTGATGACGATTGTTAATTAGAAGCGGGCAGGAGGCAGCAAATTTATAGACAAGAAAAAATAATGGGATGTTCTTGGAGTATAAGGAAAATACACACACAAACAAAATTTATAAATTTAGCTATAAAATGGTTAGTTTTCGACGCTTTCTGAGTGAGTCTGGATAGAAAAGTAAAAATTGGCAGCTCTCTTATAGCAACCTGATTGTGATTTAATTTTAATAGTAGAGAATAATTTTTTTTTTTTAGAAATTTTGATTACTTCTACCCAATATAACTTTCATCAAGGAACAGTGTTACGCATACATTGCAATTAAATATATAAATATTTCGAGAAATCTAAAATAAATGAATTTTTTGAAAAAACGAATGGCTTGCTTAAAATAAAAACCAAAGCATGATCATTTGCCAAAATCCAACCGCTGAGTTTACTCAAGGCCTGGTATTTTTTACCCTATTATACTACAAAATATGCGAGGAATAAAAAAAATCACCTTTACATATTGTTTGCACTAAATAATATTTATGTAATTAGGTGTTCAAAGCAATATAATAAATTATTTTATATACTATGTGTAAAATAACTTTCTCAAAGTCATATGTTTAGTCTCTCGGTCTTAAAATAACGTCTTGTTTTCGCCTAGTGTAGACTTCCACTCGTTCATCTACTTTGGTTACCTTTCCTCAAAGTGCCTACTCCACCTGCTGCGTCAGTCTCCACTATTTGCTGAGGTGCTTTAAGAAACGGTTCATCTCGATGCATGAATCTTAATTACCACGATGCATGGCATTGCATTCTGTGCATATTTCCGCTCAGCAATCATTTAAATACTAAAGGAGTGAATGGAAAGATAATTAGGTGATAAAACAGCTGAGTTTATACGAGTATTATGTTTGTATTTTTTAGTTTTAGGAGGCTAAAATGGAATAAAAATTTCATTTTTTCCTAAAACGTGGATGCAATTTCGCCTCGACATACACAGGCACACTGAATCCGTGTATAAGATTAGGGGGAGTTTTTTTTCCCCCAAAAAAAGTCTATCCAAAATCCAAAACCTTTATAGAAGCCGAGCTGCAAAAATTTCCTGTGAAGTTCGAATATGTCACGCTAAATCTTAAAATGGAAGTTCGAGCTTTTAAAAAAGTCCTGCATCAGTAACTGTATGGATGGTCGCAAGAATGATTTTGTATGAAGAAGGAATAAATTCTTATTTGAAAAACGTTGAAAGTGATGATGGTAAGCGTCCACACATTCCAATGAGTGAAAGTAAATTCGAGGAATGATTAGGATACTCGAATTCTGACACACATTTTAAGGTATTCGTATCACTTTCCTCCTCCCCCCCCCGTTTTTTTTTTTGCTTAAAGTTTGATTTTTAAACACCAAAAATGTAAGCTAGAAGATTAAAGTAATATTCTTCTTCCATTGTAATTTTTATAATCACATTATCTGCGGTATTTTATTACCATTTCTAGTGCACGTTTTGGTACTTTTCAGTTAGCCTTGTGTAAATTTCGCTGATATCAGACTTTTCATTTTGACGACGACTTAACAAATCAGTAATACAAGAACTTTCAAAAACAAAACAACTCGTTTTCATAAAAAGAATTATTATTTCATTAAGAATTATTTCTCTCATAAACTTCAGGTATGTAAACTAAAAAGATAAAAACGTGCTATATTTGGCGATACATTGCATGTACGCAGCTAATGGAAAAATTCGTATGTTGTTCGCACACAAACAAGATATATAGATTTATATCAAATATAAGACACGAACCCTGTTACTTAGCTTAGAAAAAGTTCCGTAAGCTATTAGCTTATACACACGATACATAGATGAGTTTTTTACTCATTACATTTTGAGGTACATGTGTAAAATCTCGCTGACAAAGAAAATTGACAGAAGTTCAACCGAACTTACGCCAATAATTTCGGCGACCAAAAATCTGTAATACGATTTAAGAAAGCGAAGAAGGTGTCTTCTTAATTATACAAATCCAATGCCACATAAATTCATCTATAAATGAACCTAAGTGGTAGCTTGCTGTCCTAAAAAATAATGGAGGGTTGATTTCAATATTTTCTTGAGAAAGGGTAATTGTCGTTCTATCAGAACCTCTCTACATATAAATCTAAATACTCTCTTACCCCAATCCTTAAAGCTACAAATCCAGGGGGTAAGAAGGTCATCCCTCTTTTTTGGGGGGAGGGGAATTCAATTTTAATTTCATTTTAGCTGCCTAAAACTAAGAATTATATACAAAACATTTGTATAAATCCTGTTGTCTTAATTCTCACCTAATTATCTGTCCTTCCATTTCTTTAATAATTAAAAAATTCCTTAAGTGGAAATATGCACAAAATATAACGCCATGCGTTACATAAGTGATGGTGGAATTTAATGGCGCGAGAGCCAAATGTAGCTTTGCTGCGCCATACGAGGTGTAACTGTGATCCAGACAATTGAAAAATTTGAAAAATAGATAAAAATTGAATGACCAGAAGAAGGGTCGAAAATAGAAATGGATCATTTGGGCAAGACTGAGGTACGTCCCCCGTGTTTACCTAAGAGAGTAAACCCCATGGGAAAGGAAAAAACCAACAGGGCGCAAGGAGGGGGGGGGTCATGATTCCTGTGCTTACCTAAAGAAAATAGGCCCTGAAGGGTTGCCAAGTGTAGCAACATGGTTGTTATGCTCTTACGTCGCGACTAACCATTTCGTAAGGCACCACGGCAAATAGTGAAGGCTCGTGCAGCAGGTGTAGCATGTGCAATGAGGAAGGGTAACTAAGTTAGATGAATGTGTTCATACCTACGCCAGGGGAAAACAAAAACACTTAACGTTGTCTTAAAACCAAGAGACTAAACATATGACACCGAGAACCTCATTTTGCATTTTACATCTTTCTTTCTGAGATACAATCTGTTATATTACTTTAAACAACTAACTGCTATTTACTCTTAGTATAAGCAATCTGTAAGAGTAATTTTTTTTTTTTTTATCTTTCCTAGAATAATTTGTAATATAACAGGGTATAAAACAAGGCTTTGAGCAAATTCACCGATAGGAATTTGGCAAAAGAGCATTTTTGGCATTTATTTTAAACAAGACTTTAATGAAATTTTTTCCTGATCATTTTTTGATTTTTCGAAATATTGCAATTTGATCGTTATACAAGCACAATATTGTTTATTTGGTAAAAGTTATAATGTAACAGAGTAATCAAAATTTCTACACAAAAAATTAGTTACTCACTAGCGTTAATCCTAAACCACAGTATATTTAGTATAAACTTTTATTTTTCTGTAAAATTCGCTCAGAAAGGGTGACACTTATTTTCTGTAGCTAAAACTTTAAATTTTTTAGTGCGTGCGTGTCTGTTCCCTATAAACCCTCTGTTATTTATCCATACATTTTTTGCCTCTCCTTCCCTTTTAAACTCCCTATCTCCGCCACCGAATATAATAGCATATCATGTCTTCCCACGCATTTTTTATGCTTGATTTCCACACCTCTGAAAATGTTCGGCATCATTCTGTTTTGGAGAAGACAGATCTCAAATTTTTATCCTATTTTCCAAAATGTATAGTGAAAAAACAGAAAATAGCACAATTTTATGATAACAGTTTAAAAAGCTCTTATTAAAAATAATAGTTAAATAAAGTGACAGTAAACATGTATTTGATATCGTCATTATGGCGTTACGCTGAAGTGTAAAATAGGAAAAACTGTATTTGATTTCCACTTTCGATTTTTGGCGAAATATTGCTCAATTTGACATTTTTTTAGTTTGACGAAAATGGTCGATGGGATTTTACACAAGTACTCAATTTGAACTCACCATTTCCTGTTGTTATTGCCAGAATTAAGGAGGTGAAAATGTAATCGAAGCGAAATCGAAGACGTCGAATCTGCAACAACACCCAAAACGACAATGGACCAATCTCCAGAATCTACCACTGCAGGTTTTTTTTTTTTTTTTTTTTTTTTTTTTTTCTAATTGTTATGTGAGTGTTTTCTGAAAACCTACAGCATATTCACTAGTGCCTTAGCATAAGGATCGGCAATCTACGGTCTGCAGTCGGCTTTAAATCAGGCCTATGGTTTAATATTGTTTTTACATGTTAAAGAATTATAAACAAACTAAATTACGCACTGTAATTATTGAAATACTTGTATGTGTCTGTAAAATTCCATGTGACAGTTTTGTCGAATATTGATGCTAGTACTTAAAATATTTCGATATTTTACTAGACTGTACAATTGCGGAAATTAGAAGAACTGATGGAAGTGACTGATCTGTTAAACCTAATTCTATAAATATCTTTCGAAAAAATGTTGCATTGAATTAAAATCATATAGTTGGGGATTTATATCTGTATTTGGAAGTACTTACTAATGTGAAAGGACATTTCCCAAAAGTAAAATATATAAAATCGCAATACAGATCAGTATTTACAGAGAACATTTGCAAACCATTTACAGACAGGAGGTACTCTTTTTGAATTCCGGTATGATTTAATATTACCTTAGAAAAAAATAAAAACAATCATCGCTTTTTAGCTCTAAATTTAACCCGTTTATTTCTTTTAATAGTTTTCTAAATAAATAAAAAAAATATTTTATTCTTTTTTCAGCAGAAATATAGAAGTATCAGCATTAATGTAGGAATACTATATAGCATATCTCTTGTCAATAAAAAAAAAAACTAATACCATTTTTAGTATTGCTCTATGAATTGAGGGAGTTATAGCTGAGTTCAATGCCATAAGAGACAGATATATGGTTATATACTGCGCCGAACAAAAAGTAATTGTAATCTAGACGTTTGAAAAAAAATGAAAAGAAAATTTGGTTGACAAGAAAACGAGAGTCGAAAATAGAAAAGGATGGCAATAGAGAAGTATCGTGCTTGCGCGTTTCTCGCGTTTACCAAAAACAGTAAAACCCGCGAGAAAGAAAAAGATCACTATGGTGCATCGGGGTTACAATGTCCGCATATACTGAAGTCCCTGAGGGGGCTCCATTAATAGAGGCTTTACGAAATATCTTCGCTATCTGATCAGCCGAATATAAAAATTTTACAATCTGGCCCTAACCAAAAAAAAATTTATCTACCCTGCACATTGTACTAATTTAATGCAATAAATAGCATTAGTAACTTTTATGGGAATTAAATCATTAGAGTATGTATAAGGTAAACAAATAAATCCTTGTTTTTTTTTTCATACGATTTGCAGTTAGGCTGTTACATTTTGGTATTAAATAATTTTACTCTGAAATATAAGCAAATAAAAATCAAAATGAAACAGCATACATATTAAATAACAATGACGAAATCAAAATTAAAAAAAAAAAAACATGTTTTACAGCTTAGCTTTTCATTCAACATCAAAACTTCAATAAAAATATAATCAAACTCATTTTGAGACTGCGATGGCAATGATGTCAAATGACCGCAGTCTTAATAAGACATTTTAGGTATGTTAGTTTTTTCAAAGGTCTTATATTTTGGCAGCTTCTAATGCAAACGATGTATTGAAATGAACTAAATTTTACTTTTCTCATTTGAAGTAATACACGTATGTGCTTTTGTCTGCATTTCACCATAATGCAGAGTTCCCATCTATATAATACGTAGGGAATCGAAATCGAAAAATTTGTAAAATAATCGAAATGCTGCAAAAATTGAATCAAAAGCACCGGAGATCAAAGTTTTAATAATTTTTGATTAATTGCTTATTTTCGTCGCACTTTAAAGCAACACGAGGGCTATTGGCGATGGACCTCGTCATTTTGAACCTCATCAAGTGACGAAGAAGACTCCCGCGCTTGCACTCACCACTCAAAACTTCCACACTACGTCAACGTGAGGACTTGGAGCCTCGACATATTAGCATACATTAGTCCCGTTACACAGCGTGAAACTTTTCTTCTCTAAAAAAGGTTTCAAACTCACGACACGAAGGATTTTATACTGTGGTTGAAAGTAACAGAAAATAATAGAAAAATATAACCTGTAACTGAGATGTCATTCCTTGTAAATACATCCATATTTAGTGAAATGAACTAAAATAAAACTATATATATATATATAACCGTACAAATACAATATGAGTTATAATGTTATAAGAAATCGTTCAAAGGATTTTATGCTGGCTCAAAAATATCTTATAAATTATCTTATAAATGTTTGACGAAGATGCAAACACAGCAACAAGGGATGTAAAAAAAGCTCTGGCGTCATTGGGAAGCATTGATTAACGAATATAATGCAAATGAAGTTGTCGTTTCTAGAGACTAACTTGTGCGAGAGTTGAAAATTTCTTAGTAAAAATTTGTTATGTAATTAAAATACTGTTTTTAAATCATTGAACCGAATAAATTTTTCTTTCATTCTTTATATTATGTTTTTATCAATATATGAGCATAATTATATATTAAAAATTTAAATTTAATGAAATTTAAATATTATTATTCTAATTCCCCATAATTATTATACAAATATCGTGGAATGCCTAAAATTTGTCAGTGTTTAATTGAAAAAAATTACTCTCATTGCACAGGAAATAACCTCATTTTGTAATAGGGAATTATCAGCATTGTAGATTTTACAAAAAATAAATAAATAAATAGATTTCATGGAAAGTTAACCACAATCCAGGATTTTTTTAGCCACTCAAGGAGCTATTGTTTTAGTTGGATCACTTTTGGAGTACCAAATCACTTTTCAATTTTATATCGTTTGCTTCAATTTTAATTACATGTAGTTTGAATATATTCAATTTAATAATTTATCGTTTGCTTTAATTTTATTTACATTTAGCTTAAATATTTTCAATTTAATATTTATTCTTAGCTTTAATTTTAATATTGGAAGAGTTTACTGTTATCTATTTCTCGATATTTCCTCGTATATTTTAATTCTCATATTTAATTGACTTATTTAATAATAATTATAAGAAAACGCTCTTTAAAAATCTGTTCTTTGGAAAACTTTGCATAGAATTTTCTTTTTGAGAAAAATACTAATAGATATTTTCTCTAGGGCAAATCACTTTTGCTTACAGTTTAAAAATTCATTTTACTACCCTTCTACTAATCAAATTCTCATAAGTAATAAATACATCTATGAAATCCGCGAAGTACCTTCTATTTTTAACAGAAAAATAAAGTCAGAATTTGAAGCCTCTTACGTTCTCAATTGCTTAGTTTTACTTTGACGAAATCATAATCTGACAGGCAAAAACTGAAAAATAAAATAAAGCTGTTGAAATATTTATACAATATAAGACTTTTTTTTTTTTTTTTTTTTTTGTTTTATTTACCAGTTACTAGCACAGCAATGAAGTCGCTAGAAAAGGAAGAATTCTGATATAATTGAAGCTATTTCAACAAAGACAATTAAAACAGGCAAAGTATTAAATTATTGTATATTGATTCGAAAATTTTTGGAATATTTTTAAGCAGCAGAAAGAACAGGAATTAAATGCACGTATAAGCAAGCAGAAGGAGGAAGTTTGGAATGCTTTAATACACAGGCTTAATGTATCAAATGTTGTAGAGCAAAAAGAAATTAAACATCTCGAAATAAACAATTGCATCATTTAAGTAGTGATTGGCTTTCATGAACATATAACCGTAACAATATATTTTCTCTTATTACATTCTGAATATCAAACATTCTGAAATGTTCCGCCCAAAATCATGTCCTGTTTTTTCACGCGATTCTGTAGAATTTAAAATGAAAAGAATAACTTCCTAAAAGTTGCGTTCTTTATAGATTTACAGTCTCTGAGTATTTTTTCAAAGAAGATTAAAAATGGTATTCCCAAAAGAAAGGCAGCTGCTCAGTCAATTGTTTCGTAGATAAAACGTTTTTTTCCGGAAGTCTTAATAATGTCCATGTCATCGTTTTCCGGTTTCAGTAGAAGTTAAGCTTGTACTATTTAAAAGATTTTGGAAGAATATCTAAAGATAACGATCTTTAAGACAAAGAATTTTCAATAAAACCACACAAATGAGCATAAACTACAAAATGTATTGTCTTAAAAAGAAGCAATTTTGAATAAATAATTCGAAAACTACAGATGGAAATTCACAGATAAAACTTGGATTGTATGTAGTTTATCCTTTACAACATCGACTATTGTGTTTCTCATAAGCATTCGTCTATTATATTTGCGGAATTGGGGCAAATAATTTAGCGAAATATCAACGAGAAAAAAGAAGAAATTTTTGTTCTTGGGATTTATTCCCGCGCGAAAATTACTCGCCAAATTGGCGGCGGGAGTAAATAAAAAATATATATATCGTACTCCGTGACCTTATTCTAAAATGCCAAGATCGTGCTTTTTTGTGACAATAGAGATTCTTGTTCTTACGCTTGGGCTTGAAAAAAGGAATTGAAATATTCCTATTTCGTGGAAGCTGTTACCTTCGCGCGATGAGAAAACATCACGATTTCGAATATTCCAAAACATTATGCGATACTAATTCTATCATTCAAATAGAAGTAAATAAAGATTTCAGCCCGAAACGCGTGTTCCCTCAGAAACTACGCAGATACTGAAATTACACTCAATGTTGCTCACTAAAATTCTGTTTTTTTTTTTTTTTTTTTTTTTTTTGAATAATTTTTTTTTAAAAAAATGCTTCCAAGAAATTTTCAAAAAAATGTTTTTTCAAAGAAAAAGCAGCTGTCATCATTATATTCAGAACATATGTTTATGTCACATTTTAATCAAATGTTGGTGACAGTTTCGAAGTTTACAGAAATCGTTTGACTTTAAAATTGAGATGAAAAATTATATTCTTTTTACTTCATTCACGTTAATAAGTTTTTTTTAAAGAATTTCTCGGAGTAGTGTTTTAGTAAAGCAAATTGATTTTTATATTGTGGTCATGTTTTTACTTTTGATACAATGTTCGAGCAATGAAATTCATACCATTCTCATAAAACTCCATTTTGGAAGTATTTTTCAGTCACTTCATGGCAAATGAGTAAATAAAAATGTTCAAGAAATAAAAATAAACTTGAAACTTTAAAAAAGAAGATATAATGAGATCAATGGAACGTTTCAAAGTAACTTTAATATTTGTTACCGAACTTTGTGTACATTAAAATATTGACATTAAAATTATCTTAGTAAAAATATATATTTACTGCTTTAAAAAAGAATTTTTGAATAAATTGCATATTTAAAAAATCATGACATTTTTATACGATCTGTTTTAAAAAGATACTGCTATTAAAACGTGAAAAATTAATTCAAACTTTTAAACTTATCGAATGAAATATTTGTATATTTCATGAATTGTATTTGTGAATCATTTTAAATTTCTGAGATCTTATGTGGTATAATTGTTTATTAACTCTTACTAATGAACAGTAATTTATTATAAGTAACGTTTTTTTAAAAACTAGTTAAAATTGTTCAAAATAGGCTTTTAAAAATAACTATTCGTAAAATACGTGCTCGAAAAATATTTGATTATTTATAATTATGAAATTTTATTTTCATGAGGAACTCTTTCAAATTTTCAGAAGGTAATACGAACAAAATTTTTAAAAAAATGTTTCTAAATACTGTCATGAAATACGGCAGAATTACAATCAATATCATGATTATTTCTCATCCCGATGTAATCGCTTAGCATATCAAGCAGGAAATATTCCATAAAAGGCTGAACAATATAGCTATGTTTGTATAATTACTCAAAAATTGTTTAACCTTGCACGTTTTCCAAGAGTCAAAACAACATTTGAAACATCTTTTCAAAGGATGATTTTTTCCCCCGCCTAAATTAGTAAAGTGACATAAGTAAAATGACAATTTCATATACAAATAAAATTGTCATTTTACGTTAAAAAAAAACACTTAAGAGTCATTCATATCATAAAATTTTTTCACGCTTCTGAAAGTTATTGTAGAAATCGGAAAAGGAAAAGTGATTAATATATTTTCGTATGAGGAAGGAAGGAAGTATGTATAACTTCATTCTATTAATATTCACTATACTACCAAATAGTTTTTAAGCAAATAACACATATTATGCTTAAATTAATATTAGATTGGTAATAATTTTAGCTTTGGGTAAAATATATAATAGCTTAACTAAAATTTTAGAAATAAATTATGTACAGGGAGTTTCGAAACTCATGGGCAAAAATTTAAGGAAAAATTGGTTGTAGAAAGCATCTAAACAAGTAATTTTCACAATGCAATGCATCGGTGGAGGCCACTAGATGGCGCTGTAATAGAAAACATAAATTATTAGCGATTTATCTTAGACATCGTCATTTCTACCGTGGATTTCAGAAGAACTAGACGGTGTTGTAATGGAAAGCAAAAGGCGTGAGTTTTCTTGCACATCGTCATTTCTACCATGAATTTCTGGAGGCATGGAGCCATGCCGCCTCAAAATACTTAACTAAAATTGGCAAAGAAGCATATACTAAACTTAAGAAAAATAAAGAATAAAAAAAAAAACACAAAATTATTTGTTATAAAAATTGTTAGTTTATCTTTATACTTTTTCTTTTATCTAAAAAAATATGAAGAAAACCAATAACTTTTTAACTGCCAAAAACCTAAAGCAAAAGAAGAAATAAATTGTATAACCAAACACCGAAGAAAGAGATCAATTTAACTGAAGAATACTAAATCATGAAATAATGGCAAAAAGGCAAAAATCACTTCATATATATATGTATATAATATATGCATAACATTTCTCATTAAATATTAATGATAAAGAAAAATCGTTTAGATTATCATTATTTTGTCACATGACTTATTGTAAATTAATGCAAAAAAAAAAAAAAAATTCCTCAATATATCCTGAAACTAAAATGTTTTATTTATTACATTTTTTTTTTTCATTACAAGTTTCATTCATTTGTTATGGGATATAAGATGTAATACATTTTTTTTTATAACTTAGACAAAACAGCAAACTTATATATCAAAATTTCAATAAAATTTAAATTCTTCAGTAGACATATATCAATGAAAGTTTGGTCTTATAAAATCAAGTTGTTTTTTGAAAACATTTTATTGCATGAGTCGTTTATTACCATTTTAAATATCACTTTCAGATGTTTTTCATGGAAAATTTTTATGACGCAAATAAAGTTTTATAATTTCTATATCAGTCTTTATCTTTCAGAATGAGCTTTAAAAATTTTTTTTCTTCAAGACAATCAAATATGCTTTTTTGTCCAAATCAACTAAACTAGCCATAGATTTGTTGCACAAGATATATTTCACCACAAAAACGCAGTTTTCTTTTCTACGGCAATAAATCATCTTACAAATGTGTTCACAACAGAACTGGCGTTTTTTTGTTAATACTTATGATCCGAGTTAGATAACTTCCTGGATCTGTAAAAAGTCGTAAACGACTTATTCTTTTCTTTGCAAGAAAAACGCAGACATTCTGCCAAAGAATACACGTACAATGGCCACTAAATATTTCTGAAACGATGCCTACTATTACCTATTTACTCTTACTGGCTACACAAAACGGTATAAAATAAGAAACAATAGAACGCAGGCGATCGTACCAAACTTTAATAAAACCCAAGAATCACGAGCCACAAATGAGCGAAGAAATAATAATAAAAAAAAATTCCATCAAACGAAGTCAAATGTTCGCCTAAACGGTCACGAAAAATATCTTTTTCGGGGAAATCTATTTTCTGACACGTTTTTCGTTCGGAGTTTTTCGTCAGAACAAGAAACGTTTGATTCCTTTCCAAAATCTCATGTTTTCATATTTCTTGTTCTTATTCTTTTATTATTATTATTTCGTTTTAGGTTCTCAGATTCTTTTAGGGGAAGGAATTGTGCTCCGATTGCGATTGTGTTGAATGACACGTGAGACAATTAAACTTTGCACCGTTTAGGGTTGCCTTTGATATGTGGTGTTTTGATTTTCAGCCAAGCGGCGAGCTGTTTGGCGACAATTGAATTAAAGTTCTATATTAGTTAAATAACAGATTTTTTATTTTAAAAAAAAAAAAATTATCTGGCAGGAAAACATAATAAAACAGCTAATAATATGTCTTGTTTTAAAGTCAGGAAAGTTTAGAATGCTATCTTCAAAACAGTTGAATGAAAATGATTTATATAAATGCTTATATTTTATACAAGAAAAAAACTCCTTTTTAAAAAGACGGATTTTGCAAAAATGGTTAAAAAAACTTTTAAATTGTTTTATACCTAGAATATGCAATTTCCCACCTATAGAATGGGACAAACTGATAATAATTTGTAGCTTTTTAAAATAATTTTTATGAAATGAAATAATTATATTGTATTTGAAGAATATTAAGTTATATATATATATATATATATATATATATTAATCTGCTTTTTTTCTCTAAACATACTTCGTATTTTTTTACTCTCTTACTTTTAAATCAAAGAATGTTTAAAACAATTAACAAAAATATCGAAAATTGTGTTTTAAATGATCAAATCACTACTTAAATTAAATGCTTGAACCACTAGATGATTTGTAAAGCTAATGAAATTCCCAGAGGTATGGGCTTATCATAACATATTCAGTTAATTAATGTACAAGCACAAAATAATTTGACAAGTATCTCGAAATGAATTTAACTTGGCGTGTATATAATGAAAGAAAATATTATTTTTTTGAAAACTTTATTAAACATTTATTACTTCAAAATCAACAAATATTTACGAAAACTTAAACAAAAATGGTATCGATTTATTAAAAAAAAAATCCTTGATAGAAGAATACTTTCTTGAATCCAACTGTTTTAAATTTCCAAAATACCGAATTATTTATCTAAAAAAATTGCGAAGAGTTTATGAAAACTAAAACTTCTGAATTACACTTGGTTAATTTATATTAAAGTTATATTTAGATCTCAAAGTACATAAGGATACAGTTTGAGAAGTATAATTTAAACTTATTAAACTTACTGTTCTTTCTATGAATCAGCAATCGAATAGCCGAAATTTTTAATAATTTTAAATAACTACTAATTTTAACTCATTTCATTAAAATGAAATAAAAAATCTGTAACCAATTTTCATGATTTTTAATGTACGAATTTATCTTTTAAGAACAATATCAAGATCCAGAAAAATAAAGCTGTTAACCTCAACTTTCCTTTAATTTTTACCGATCAAATAAAGTGCACTTTTATTCGCAAATTAGACATTTCCCCCATCTCCCCTTTGCCTCGCCCTTTCATTCTGAAAAAGGAGTAAAATTTTACTTCATCACTCCCACTGCATTTCAGAACATTTCAAACCAAATTAGAATCTTTCAGAAACGAGTAGCAGATACTCCCCCTTTTCTCAGCATAACAGAGATATCACTTCAAAAAGAATGGAATCTGCGTATTAAAAGAGGAAATTTTTCATATGCAAATAACGGGAAAGGTATACATATATATATTGTTCGAAACATGCTCCGAAACATATTCGAGCATATTTGCATCACAAGGAATAGAGTTAAAACAGCCAAAATGGATTTTTTTTTTAACTTCGCCTTCTCTCAGCACGAAGTTCTTTGTGAACCCTTTTCCTCAGACAGATAATAATAATGATATTGAATTCCCCTTTATTTCGATTCTTTCCCCCCTTTCTACACGAATGAAATAAAAAGAAAAGTCGTCTGCTTAAGTAAGGCACACAACTCAACTCTCTCTTTCGTTCTTTTTCTCTCTCTCTTAAGTGTAAACAAAATCGGAATATTCGAAAATGGTATTATCGCTGCTGCCAGTTTCTGAAATCAAAATACTTGCATCGTGTTTAATATGGGAATGAATGCGCTGAGTTATGCATGTATATGCGCATGCACGTGTGAATAAGGGCAGGTGCTTGAAAAATTTGAATCTTATCGTAATATGTTGTACATTTTGCTCGCTTTAATGTGAAAAGAAGGTTGTGTATGAACTACAAACGCATGCGAATTGTATGAATAAGTAAGTATCCGTTGTGTGCACTTGTTTTCGAGACGACTACAAATAAGAAGAGGAAGAGAGTGTTATTATAGAAATATTTAATAACTGCAGCGCGAGGAAATATTGAAAAGAAAAATTGAAATTTATTTTATCGATGAAATGAGAGCGATCGTGACAGGTTTTAAAGAACGTTTTTGAAAAGAGATGCGATACATTTTCTCTATTGATGTCAATTTAAAGTGGATAAGAAAGAAAATTATTGACAAAGTATTTTTTATTTTTATTTTTTTTCCCATAAAAGTCGTTTGCATCCCTTTTTTCGTGTTTAGGATAATATTTCAGTAAAATATTCTTAAGCCTTTTTAGCGATGTTTTTAGTGAATGGTAAATCAACATAATTCTCTTTGTCATCGACAGTCAGTAGTTAATTTAAATATGGTAAAAGCGCTGTATGATATGAAAAAAAAAATTAATGTTTAAGGATAATAAATAGAAAATTCCCTTTTTTTTATAAAAATTATAAATATTATTCTGGTAGAAAATAAGAAAAAAAAAAAAAAAATTTTCAAGACTACAAAAAAAAAAAAAAAAACTCGTTAAAAATGGCTTATAAAATTAATATAACCAACGTCAAAACGTAGTTGATCGATTTCGAAACTGTTTTGCATCGTATATGTATTTTAATGCTTTTTCATCTTAATGTTCTGATCGAAAAACACTTTTGGTGAAGTTCAAATAATTAATAATTTAGATAATCATTCATATGAATAATAATTTCCCTTTAATTATTATTTATTCGAATCATTGTTAATAGCATGAAACGTATTGCCAATTTGAATAGTTAAAACATAACTTTTTTGTTTGCTTTATTTATTAATTCAACAAATTTTTAATATCATTAGCTTTTAATTTTTTTAAACAGAAAATGTGACCGTTTTTAAGTTTGTGGCGGAATAATACGAATTGCCCATTATACAATTATATATACGTGTGGATATATAAATGGACCGCGAAGTCCTTACACGGCGTGGTGTGGAAATACAGTTAGATATATATTGACTCTAGTGTGCCTCATTTCTCCCCCTTTTATCCAGGAAAACAAACATGATTCTATTTTTAAAATACATTATGAACCAATTCAATGTAGAGAAGAGTCTAGTATTAAAGTATTTAGAGATTTTTTTTTCATTTTCTATAATGAGGAAAATTTATATATATATATATATATAGATTCTACGGAACATTTTCACAGATCAATAATACACATTTTTTTTAAAAGATCTGTAAATTTATGAAGTTTTTATCATAATTTTATCTAATACATAAAAAAAAATAAAATCACCTTAAAAATCTTTGATAAATTTAATTTGAATATTGTTTGCTGTGAATTCTTTAAGTACGGTTTCAAAAATTAAAAAAAAAAAAAAAAAGTAAAGATGTTGATAACTCAGTCTTATTTCTAATCAAGTAAAGAATGTATCGATGCTTAGAATATTCTTTAGTATCGATGCTTAGAATATTCTTCGATGCTTAGAATTTAGTATAAGAAAACATGTACTTAAATAAATATAAGTTAAAAAATACTTTATAAATCAAGCTTTTTCTCAAAGATGGTTTAAAAGGTACAAAAACATTTTTTTAAATATAGAATACATAATTTATAAAAACTTGAAGAGTTTAACTAAGTTACCTAAGAAATTACTGAGAAATTAAATAACACTTACTTCATACTTGTAAATGAAATCAAAAGAGTGATCAATTAAAGCCTCAAGCTTTAATATTAGATACAATTAGATTACATTAAAAAAATATTTTTCTATCTTTTAGTTCTTCTTTAAGTAAAAGCTTGATTTAATTTTTTACCAATATTTATTTAACTCTTTTTTGTTTAGAAATTTAAATTAAAAATAAATTACATGGGCTTATACGTAGGAGCAAAATTTCATCTCAATTAGAAGCTGTTAATTACCAGTCCTTTAGTTTGTGTTTGAGCATACCATAGTATTGTATTGTCATCGGAGTTATACGCATATGTAAAATTTCAGGTCGATCGAATAAGAAAGCGGATTAAAATTCCAGTTCGAATTTTGAACTGAGATGGCATATTTTTACGTTTTTGTACACAGCAAGTTAAATAAAAACTTGTTAAAACAATTAGTAAAAAATTTTATTTTGGATTTCTTTCCATTTTGTAGGGTCTATGAAAGAATTTAACGTTACAGTTTACAAAAATTTATCTGCAAAGTTTTGCAAAGAACAGATTTAGCCACACAAAGTGAACTTCTTTTAGTAATTTTTATTAAATTACTCATTTAAATATAAGAATTCAAGTAAACGATGAAATATCGAAAAATGGACAATAGTAAACTTTTCCGGTATTAAAATTAAATGAAACGATAAATTATTAAATTGAATATTATATCAACTATATGTAATTAAAATTAAAATAAACGATATATTACTAAAATATATTTAAACTAAATGTAATTAAAATTGAAGCAAACGATAAAAAATTGAAACGTGATCTGGTAAGCCAAAAGTCATCCAACTAAAAGAATAGCCCTTTGGGTAGCTAATATTAATGTTATCTATTAAAATTACTCTGCAATGAAAAAAATTAAACACGAAATATTTAAAATTATTCTTTAAAAAATATTCTGGAATTTTACAATATTTTTAAATTTGCTAACATTGCACATGGATTATCGGATTTCCGTTAGAGAAACTCTAATACTAGCTCGGGTATTCGCACAATTTATTAACTGGATTCGTTCCGACATTCATTATTTTGACCTTCATGCAGGCTTAGATCGACATTAATTTTAAAAGATGAACAAAAAACCCCTAACTTTTAACTAGCTAAACAGGTATAATTTAAGTGTTCATAATAAGGGGAGAAGCCTTATTAAGTAACAAAATTCAGCAATGTATGTAAATACATAAAAATATTTGGTGTTGTTTGTTTTTGAGCTTTTTATTGGAGTTTAAAAAACAAAAACCAAAATATTTTCATCAATTCTTTCCGTTACTTAGATTTTTAATAAGTACTATAATTCAATACAAATCTATTTTGACAACAAATAATAATTCAATAAGGGGGGGGGGGCTGTAATAAATATACCATAATATATAATTTTGTAATAAATATAATTTTATAATAATATAATTTTGTAATAAATATACCATAAATTAGAAAAAGCACACTATTTTTCATTCTAATATATTTCATTTTTTCGTCACATAACTTTATTATTTAGTCCACAATTAATTTCGACGTTTTGAAAATCATTTTGCAGAGCCATCTAGTGGCGAACAGGAGAATTACAACAATGAATGAAAAGAATCGTAAAATGTTAATTAAATCATTAGTTTCATAAATTATTATTTCAATTAAGAATTTGTAACGAAGCAATTTGTAATACTATAATTTTCTTCACATTTTTCATATTATCCTGATTGAACGAAACCGTAACATTTCGACTTTAGCGATTAAATTAATGAAATAAATCAAGTTTTTATTCAGAGAAAATTAAAAATCTCTGAGTGAGAAAACATCTTTTTCTATTCCATAATGTGTGAGGTATACTATAGCAATATTGGTCGTATATTATTACAATATTTCCAGTTACAAAATTGCTTCTATAATCGTAGAATTCAAATGAATCAACGGATATGCGAAATATGTTGCCATCCTCTCTTGAAAAATTAAAAACAAAACAGTTATTACAATAATCGACGTGCAAATTTATATATTCCATACCATTTATTCCATTTACAAATAAGAACAATCTAAATACAGTCTACTAAAACAAACAAAAAATTATAAAAAAATCATAAAGCGAACTTAAAGTGCATTAAATTTATTCAACTCATTTCCATAATGTACTATTAGCTCTTTAAAACACACATTAGCCGGTTCAAGTAAGAATAAGTATTCTAAATTTTTTCTTCTCTCGTTAATAACTGGCTCCGAGAGAACGATTAAATCGAAATAAAAAGATCTTCGGACCAACAAACAAGCAAAGTTTGACACTGTAGGTGAAAAAAGAAACATCATTTGAGCCAATCTTCGCCAAACGTAATTACTCAAGTTTATTTATTTGTATTTTATTTTTTTCACGCTGCTGTTTAAACGATTCTAACTCTAATTAACCGTTCCACACATCAAAATGAAGAGCGTCTCACCACAGGTGATAATTTAGAAGATTGTATTTTGCAAGTTTTTACTATTGAGCAACTTTTCTTTTTTTTTTACATCTTTTTAATTCAATTTCTCTTTTTTTATTATTTCTTCCGCTTAAAGCTTACACGTTTCTAGATTAAATGATCTGACTGTATAAAAATAAATGAACTCTGCAGAAAATGCTATATTGAGTTGCCTTTTTTCCTTCTCTGTATTCTCAGAAATAGCAGAAATTAAATTATCTTAAAGATTTTAATGAATTTTATTTAATCTCACTATTATCAAAATATAAGTTCGAAGCCAAGATTTTAAATTCATATTAATTATTACTGACGCCGAATAGTAGTAACTGTACACTTCTTATAATAAAGAAATATCTTTAATATAAATAGTTACAAATAATCTATTTTTCCGATCCTTCTAATAATAATATCAAGTGCGATCGGTGGAAGAAATATAAACTTAACCTCAATCTTCCGATTCCAATGCTGCAACGAAATCAATTCTAAAATTTTTTATTCCATTTCTTCGTAAGACTTAGAATAAAATATCATTATCATATACATATTTCCAAAATTGCAAAGCAAATAATAGTATATATTATTGAATTATTTGATCGGCAGAAGATGTTTTTTTTTTTTCATAAACAGTTGTGATCTTATTAAATTTTCGAAAGGACCAGACGATTTTTATAAACATATAAAATCAAAATAATACAAATTGTAAAAAAATACCCACTTTAGAAACTGATGACTACAATTAATGTTTTCTGCTTTTATAATTAAGCATCTTTTAAGCAGAAAAAACTTATGTTTTTAAATTTGTGCTGATAATCGGTATATACCTCTATATAAAGAATTACTTATGAACTGTTTGACGTCGTAATTACTAAGTGGAAATTTAAAGTACGAATCAAGCTAATATGTAAGAATAAGGTATGCTCAATTGTTTTTTTTTTTTTTTTTTAATTCTTAACTTTTACGTTAAAATAAATTTAATAAAAGAGTGATAAAAATAGAATTTACCATCTTCAACACCATTTCAAAATTTATTTTTAACATTTCCACTTCTTTAGAAATATAATTTAAAATATGTAAAAATGTTACGAAACCGATATAAAACATCATTTTGCCCTGGATATCGAATAGCAAAATCTTACTTACAAAAAAAAAAAAAAAACATTCAACTTTATGTTTGATGAAAAAAATGTTACCAAGATAAATATAAATGTTGGTATAAAATTGTTTCTAAAGCGAGATTTAAATGGTTTTAAACCATTTCTTAAAGGAAAACAGAAATTACAGTGCTAAAAATGCATATTTTAGAGTTTTTGAAAAGTGAATCGAGCATGAAATTTAACTAATAAGGATCGGCTCTGTACTGTAGCTGTTCGTCAAAGACAAGAAAAACGTTATAAATTCCAAAATATATTACACTTATAGCAAAATAAATATTTGTAGAATATTATGAAAATATGAGTTTTTATGAAATGATTCGTTGGTAGCCGAATCATTTTTTACCACGTCTACCTTATACCGAAGGTAGCAATATGATTCGGTGTGAATTGGCTACCTCGTAGGTGGTTCAGAAAATATCTGTTTTTGATGAAAATGGTGTTTCTAAGGCTAGTAGGTATTACAATTGTGTGCTGCCTCTTTTTAAACGGCTCCAGAACAAAAGGCAAGTTTTAATTTTGCACCTATTTGCTGCTGAACTAAAATCTGATTAGTGTCGCATCAAATTGTCACCAACTATGAGTCCTGGATTCATCTCATTATACACAGAAAAACAAGTGATAATCCAAGCAATGGATTGCTACTAGTGAATTAGCTTCAAAGAAAGCGAAGACAGTCGTATCGGCAGGAAAAGTGATGGCAATGATTTTTTAGTATGGGTGCGAAGGGTGTCATATGGACTTCTTAGAAAAAGGAAAAACAATCGTTGGGTAATACTACAATAAGTTCCCCCAGCCCCTTTTCTCATTCATACCATGGGATAACAGGTACTTTTAGAACAGTCTGCTTAGAATTCCGTGTAGTTGTAACTGTAACTGTCAGAAGGCACTGGAAATTTATTTTTGTAAGAAAAGAATTTTTACTTCTTCTCTACTGAATAACCGAATGAAACATTCCTTTTTTTTTTTTTTTTTTTTTTTTTGCGGCTGCCAGATTTCGTAAAGCAGAATATTAATTTAAAAGTATTTCAACTGTCTTTGTCTTAAGATTAAATGTTTATTTTTGTAATACACAGACTGCCCCTTTTTTAAATCATTTTTTGGTTATTATTTGAAGTCTATGATTGGGGTACGAAGATTACTTCTTCTACTAGAAGAAGTCTTCGTGTATATAGCCATGGGAATAACAATGCACACAATATATAGAAGAAATTCTTCATCTCTGAAACATATGTTAAGAAAGTCATTCAGTTGTTTAAAAAAGTATGCAGCACAGTAATTTCATTTCTAAACAGTGAGTGAGTGAAAGTTTTTTTTTTTTATTTTTATGGTGCAAATGTGTGGTTTTTTTTTTATTTTTATGGTGGTGTGTTATTCTGCACCAAACTACGTTAAACTGTGATCTAGACGCAAGAAATTTGAAAAAAAAAAGAAAAGGAAAAAGAAAGAAAAACAGGTTGGAAAATTCAGATGGATCGCTAGGGTGTCCCGATAAGTTCTAAACAGATTGTCTCGTTCCTGGTGAAAAAAAATTTCCATATTTTCACCCTTTCCAGTGAAAGTTAAGATCAATAGTAAATTTGTAGAGATGTAACTCTCTGCCAAATTTGGGGAAACTAGAATTATGCTCGAGATATGTAGCTTCATTGGAAGAAAAAGTTTGCATTTAAACAGAAGAAAACATGTTAATACTCGTATTAAGTTATTTCAAAGAAAACTTCAAATAAATTGTGGAAAATTTCAATGTATTCGATAAATAATAAAAACTTCGAGGTAACGAAGCAAAATACACAGCTTGTAAAATGTTGGCTTTTTTCTTAAGAAAAATTATAACAGAGAGAGCTCAATTTATTGATGATTCGTGAGACATATTTAATATTACCTTAAACAATGCTTGAGACAATATCAGGTCTGTAATAAAAATGAACGAATACTTAATTAAACAGAAGAAAAGTATATTGACCAAAAAAACTATTAGCATAACTTTTCCGAAAAAATTATTGAATACAGGACAAAAGACTACATAAATTCATCAAATATATTCAACTAGGTATAAACCATTAACTCAATGAAACAAATTATTAAAAATAAATCTCAATTGGTTCTAATTTTTCACGATCATTATTACTTTCGATTTTCTTGTGTGATATTTTTAACTAAATAGACGGTTTGTAATAAAACTCTTTTGTGGTTTATTAAGATATACGTAAAAATAAACAAATTCTTGCTCTTTATTTTATAATGTATTGCGTTGTTTTAATGATGGTTCTTTGAACGATTACCTAAATGAGCGATCAGTATTTCCAGGTAAATAAATGTGTACTGAGAAATTAAAACGCATGACATGAAAAATCGGTTAATAAGAAATAGTACTAAGATTTTGACAAAATACTATGCAGTTTATTAAATTATTTTTCTTTTTACGCGAAACACAAATCACTTAACACGAAAAGATTTCGCTTTTCCGCAAAAGTTTTTCAAGCTCCTTTTTTACCCCCGTCAGATTTAACAAAATAAGTAAGGTTTATGTTGCTGGATTTCCGTTTGTCTTCGGATTGGTAGAGGCTCTGCCATTGTCAAAATATTTAAATCTACTGGTCAATTTTCGCATTTGAGGATGGGTATTTCGAACTCGGTAAAATGTGTTGAAATTGGTGAATTTTATCACAAAATCGGTGAATTTCGTGTATTTGAAATAAATTGATTTTTCAAGTGCACATTGGCAGAGCAATCGGGACCAAAACAAACCATTAGTTTGCTTAAAATGAAGATGGAAAGCTTGTGGTAGTTAATGAAAAATAGGGGTCGGAAACAAATATATATGTAAAGAATACGTTGCTAACCCTACCTTGCCGACGATAATTAAAAATAGAGATCAAATAATGTCAGTGTTTAAGGTGTTAAATTTTTTCTTTGTACTATATGATTAACAACCATAATATAGATATCGCTTAGAATTAATTATTATAAAGAAGCAACCACGAGATATTTGGATAAAATGTATTCTGCTTATTAATTTACCCTTATAATGATTTGTTTGGTTTCTGGAAGTTTTAAATTAAAGTAACCCGCAGGATGTAGAAGATAAAGCTGAATCTGCTAGAAATCTTAACAATGACGGCCTTGAAAAGGTCAAAACGGTCTAGGTGAAATGTGCAACTCTGGAGGATGACTATATGTGTTGTAAATTCTCAATAGAAAAAAAATCAAGCTTCTATCTGAATTATTTTATTATAATTAAGCTTTATGATAACCGAGATAATAATTAAGATTTTTCGATGCTACGGGTTACTTCAATCTGTGGTTTTGTACACCCAAACAAATTATTAAGAATAACTATGATTTACAACATATGGATCAATTGATAATGTTACAAAAATTCAATATCCTGGATTAACGATGTAAAATAGTCCACCAAGGAGGAAATGGCAAATGACACTTTATTCACAAGTATTCTGGACAAGACGGAACGAAGCCAACAAAACTTGGACAAATTAGCAGCACAATCAGAAAACAGAGCACTTGTACATATTAACGACACAACACAATAACCAGAACAGCATTTTCACAAATCAACAACACGGATATAGAATATTATTTGTAATAACAATATATATATATATATATATATATATATATATATATATATATATAT